>PVJS01002377.1:0-11821 GCA_004027185.1 Glis glis | reverse complement strand
TCTGTGTGTGATGCCAAGAGCTTCGGCATGACCCTTCAAAGGTCTATATCACAGGTCCCGAGGGACAATTTAGGATTTGATCCTAGACACAGACCCTGCCATATCACCCAAATCTGTTGACCTTTACTTTCACACAATGAGTGTGCAGAACCCAAGGGCTTTGGTGACACTGACTATATGTGGCCAGTATACTGCTTAGAACTCCTGGCCCACAGTTCACAAGGCAAAGTGTCAGCAGTATTGACCATGGCCAGGAACAGACTATAATCACCGACCAGCCTACTAAAAACAAATGATTTCAAAGGATTTCAACTGGGTTACATTTTCTTTAAAACCTGGCTGTATTGTGATTGAGCTCAATACCCTATTATATTAGGGTACTGGGCCACCATAACAAGACTGTAGGTAAAAATTCCATAAATATTTGAACACATGTACACTAGGAAGAATGAGTAATTCATTCTGTCAGCTCTGTAACATTTAAGTCCCCTCCTCCTAATCCCTATTTGGCTAAGCATTTGCAACTACTAATTACTTAGCACTGAAGAAAATATGGACGTAAGCAAGGAGTGATATCAAAATAAATTACTTTTCACATTTCTCTTTGTCTCCCCCCCCCAAAAAAAACCACACTTATTACTCTGTGGGACACTGGCCTCAAGTATAGAGCGTCTGGATTCTTATAATGTGCAAAGAACAAGCAAAAGTGAGTGTGCGTGTTAGTGTCACTTGTGAGTCTGGATTCCTTTTGAAAATTCTTTGATCTCAGCAGGGTTTTGAGCTGAAAGACTTCAAAAAGTACATTGTCAGCCTCAGCAAACACAAGCAGCAGTGGTAAGGGTGGAGGGACTCTTGGTATTTTTTTTTAACTTGAAGTGTGCAGAAATCTTAGTCGAATCATATTAATCATATATTGGCCAGTGCAATTGACTTGAGGATAAAGTGAAGGTAGATTCCAAAAGTTTAATGATGTCTTTAAATTGTGGCACCGTCTGCTGTGGCTTGTTGGAGGGTTGTGAACTTTTACGGGAGCCCTGTCTCTGATTTTACACCTGTTCGAGGGAAGTTTAAGGAACGCCATTCAAATGTAGTGTTCATACTGGATAAAATTATTACTTCTGAAAGCTCAGGCGCCTAAAGACTAAAAAGAGCTGTGTTCATTTACCCCCATCAAGTCACAAGTCCATTCTGTTTCCTTCCGTTTTGAAGATTTGGTCATATGGATAATAGGTACTTCTATTAAGAATATAATTGCATCCAGTTTTTCATTTGTTTGACTATACCTACATTTAGTTTTCTATTATGTTAAAAGTATGCATTGCATTGTCTATATTTTGTTCTTTCTGCTACTAGCATCCCATTTCCCTGCAAGAAGCCACTAGCATCCTCTTCAAGTGCCCCTGGTTAGACTGTTAATTCCTTGCTCTATCCTCTCCATTCAAGGGCCCCTGCTGGTCAGGTAGAGAACCACATCTCTGTGCAGGCTGTGGGTTGAGCTCTGATTATCATGGCTATTCATAAGTCTCTCCATCAACTGAGCTCAATTATTGAAAAGGGGATAGGCAGACTTTTCCTGAAAAGCACCAGAAAGTAACTATGTTGGGCTTTGTGGGACGTATAGTCTGTTGTGATGACTCAGTGCTGCCACTGTACCAAGAGAGCCATGGAAAATATGAAAACATGGCTGTGGCCAAGTTCTCAAAAACTTTACTTACAAATGCAGGCAGCGGGCCACGTTTAGCCCACTTATGCAGTTAGTAAATGGTGCTGCTGGGATCTGATCATCTTGGATTTAGAGTTACTCCTAAATCCAATGATAAATATCTTTATGAAGATGAAAATAAAAAGCAAGGGGAGATTTGAGACTCAGAGACCCAAAGAAGGTCTTGTGACACTGGAGGCAGAGACTGGACTCACCTAGGCCAAGGAACACCTCGTACTATCGAAAGCCAGGAGAGGCCAAGAGGAGTCTTTTTCTGGCACCCTGGAGGAGCACCTTCCTGCCAACACTCACTTATGGTATTCTGTCCTTCCAAATTGAGATAATACATTTGCTTGGTTTATTTTTTTACACACAGCAACTCCATCTCAATATTCCCTTGCTTAAAACCCCCAGGGTTTTCTCCTTGGACTGAGGACGAAACAAGATGAAGGAGAAACTCTTTGTCCTAGCTGTCGAGCACCTGGGCTCTGCCAGCACCTCCTCTCAGGTCTCTCTTCTCCTGGCACCTTGGCCTCATCCACCACCCCACCTGCAGTCTTTCAGTCACTCTCCTGCTGGTGCCTGGTCACACACTGTTCCCTCCCCAGAACTCTTTCCTATTTGTTAACTGAATGTGCTCACTCAACCTTGAGGAATTGGCTTAAACTGTGCTTCCTCCAAGGCTGCCCTTCTTCTCTGCCTTCTGTGCCCTGGTGTGGGGTGGACTTCCCGCCATGCTGTCCCCTGGCCCTCAGCACTCAGCTCCTGTCCCCCAGCACCTCACACATGGCTGGCCCTTCAGGGATGTCGTCAATGATCAGACAGATGGGGAGAGGGACGGAGGAGTAGAGCGAAGGTAAACAGCTACTTCCAGCAGCTCTAGAGCTTTCTGTTAGAAAAATCTGCTCAAGCCATCCTACTTAAGACCCCTCTGTGGGTTTGATGTAAAATTTCATCCTAATGCTTATTACGTGAGGACAAGAGACACCTCTCCACTAAAATAAACAGGACGGAAAGCAGGCCTGCTTGATGAGACAAATCAGGCTCATGAATATGTGTAAAGGGTCTTTGCTCTCCATCCATGATACAAGTGATATCTGAAGCACTTGTAACAGAGCTGTTAAGGCAGGATCTAATGACTTCATAGGTGTTTGATAGACTCACAGAGAGACCAGTGATACTGGACACAGTGAGATGTAATGCCAACAGGGCTGTTCACATGGGCGAGCCAAGGACTTTTTGTGTTCTTTTCTAACCACTGGGCATGACAATTGTTGGCAATTTGTGTGACAGTTGTGTACCAGGAATTCAAGACATCCCAGCTTCAGGCAAACCTCAAGTCATCTCACAGCCTCAAGAGCAGGACACAGTAGTGAATCAGAGAAGTCAGGTCTGTGTGAGCAGTGCAGACTTCAGTGAGAATTGTTCCCAGGGTGAGTTCTATTTGTAAGGCTGAGACTTGTACATATTTCCAGAAAAATAAATCAAGTGAAACAGCTCATTTTTAGCACTGAGTCTTCACTGCATAGCAAAACCTATAAGGAAGTCACCTGTCCAGCTGCAATACAACCCTGTCCCTTAGTGGGAAGAGACCTGCCCATGACCGCACCACATCTGCTATTGTCCAGCTCAGTTCCCTAATTTCTTTGGGTGTCACACTAGAAATGATTTGGGGCCAATGTTCCTATTTCACCCACATTCTATTTCTCACTGTTACTATTTAATTTGTTGTTGAATTTTTCCCTGTTGGGGTGGGTGAGGGGGTGTTCCAGGGACAGGAAAAGGAAGGAGGACCTGCAAACACACCCTGAACTCCTGTTGGTTATCATAGTGGTCCAGGAGAAGTGCTGTTGAAAATCCATGTGATGCATAGTACAGTTGAATGCACGGCAAACATGCGGAGTTGATAGGAACCAGGGTCTCACTGTGGAAAAAGGGACACACAAATGAGAAGTGGGGAGAGACAAGGAAAGCCCCTGTGGCAATGGGCTGAGAATGGGGGCCCTAGTTCTGTCCACAAAACTAAATGTCCAGTATACTTAGGGCCCAATCTTGGCCTTTCAGGGAACAGGGCTGCTTGGAGAGATGGTCGATTCCAGGTTGGAGAAAAGTAGCTTGCGCTTGCAAGGACTTGTTATGCCAGAGAGTAAAGAAATTCCCCAACCAAAGCTGAGGCCTGTCCCAAGGATGTGGTTGACAGCTGGAAGGGACTTCTGCTGGCCATCTAAGTCACCGATTTGAACATCCGAACAATGAGGTGCAGTAATGAATTATAAGCCACTGGGGGAAGTGGTAATGCGAAGGACTTCACACCAATACTAACAGTATTGATTAATAATTACTGCATTAGTGGAGGAGGACTAGACTCTTGTTTAGTGCTGAGGGCCCCCAGATAAGTGTGCAGGGATGCGTAATTTGACTCTAATAGAAGGAACGTGAGGTGAAACCAACAGGAGGAATATTCTATTAAAAAGGAGAGGAGATTCTGAGAACTGTGATCTTCCAACATGTCAAAGTGATGAAAGAGGAAAGAAGACTAGAGCTGCGTCGATTTTGCAGGACTGAAGAGATCTGAGGAGTGCAGTGCTTGGCCCTAGATTCTACCGGAGGGAAAAACGTCCAGACAGACATGACTGGGGTAAGGATGAACTGGGATAGAGGTGGTAGATGAAAGTGTAGCATCGACTTAAACGTACTGAGGTTGATACTATACTAGGGTCACATAGCGGGTATCTCCACTCTTGGGAAATACACTTAAGTATTTAGGGCTGCAATGTATGTAACTTATTCTCAACTGGTTCAGAAAAACAAAACAGAGAGGGAGAAAACAATAAAAGAAATGGGGAAAAACGTGATATAAGGTTATAAGGTACATTTTTATGCCATTACATTTATTACATTATACATTATACTAGCATGTACTTTTACATTTATTACAAATGTAATAGTAAATATCCAAGCACAGGCACCAAATATTCTTTTTTTTTAATTTTGTGGACACTGGGGATTGAACCCAGAGGCATTCTACCTCAAGGGTACCCCCCTGGCCCTTTAAAACAAGTTTTTTGTTTTTATTTTTTGCTTGTTTTCTTGTTTGTGGTTTTTTTGAAACAGGGTTTCCCTAGGTTGCTGAGTTTTGCTAACCTGCTGAGGCTGGTCTTGAACCTGCGATCCTCCTGTCTCCAAGTATTGGCATTTCAAGCATGTGCCACCACATCTGGACCTACCCAAGTATTCTTTATGTTATTTTTATTTTTGCACATTTTGTATACATTTTAAATTAAAGGTTTACTGGTTTCTATTCTGTTTTCCTAAACTCCTTCAAATTTCTGGCATGAATGTGTCACCCAAACTGGCAACAATTGTCACAGAAAGGGGTTCAAGAAAGGATGAGAAGTTCCCTGCTCACCCAAGAGAAAGTCCTTCCCCAGGGCTGGGCAGCTGTGGAAAAAAAATACCAATTCTGGGTCATTTCTGAGGCACTCTACCCAAGCTTACCCGGGCTAAATCTTGCTCAAAAAAAGGCAATAATTTAATTGACACTAAGATATTTCAAAATAGCTAGAACAGACAACTTTGAGTGTTCGAAACACAAAGAAATGACAAATTTCTGAGGTGATGGATAGTCCAGTTATCCGGATCTGATTATTACACATTGTAGACTTTTATTAAAATGTCACCCTGTACACATCAATATATACAATAGCTACATGTCAACTAAGAGTAAAAATATAATTTAAAAACTTTAAAGACTTATGTTTATGAACTTTGGGGAGGGGGTGACATAAGTCAGTCCGTAGCAGATTTGGTCCTGTTTCTCAATTTAGGGACATTCAGTACATAATTCAGTTTAATTCCATTTCAGAGCAGGAATGAAGGCTCTCAGTACTGAGCCTCCCCTGGCTCTGGCTCCTCCCTCGATTTTTGCCTTCAAAAGTCTCTAGAACTTTCCCTCAGGCACATCCCAAGGTCAAGGCAACCAATGAAACTCTGACACCAGGCACTCTACATTTCCTCTCTTGCTCTCCCAACAATGTGAACACTAAAACATCCCTCCTACTTGACAGTTGAGGAAAGACAGGCTGGCGATAGATGGTGATGCTCTCAAATGCACGTGACAAATTTTCTGTAGCCTCATTGCTTAAATGCTAAAAACACTCCTTTAGCTTCTCTCTCTCTCTCTCTCTCTCTCTCTCTTTCCTCCTCCTCCTCCTCCTCCTCCTCCTCCTCCTCTTCCTTTGTTGTTTTTCTGCAAACCCTAACCTTAACTTCGCCACCCTCTTTATTTATATATTTACTTTCTGAGACCCTCCCTGACACCCTAACCCTAACCCTTAAGGACAGTCGGAGGGAGGATGAGGATGGTAGCTTTCTCCTGAAGCTGTTTCATAGCCATCTGCATAGGACCAGAACAGCAGGTCCCTTCAGGCTGGACCAACCGAACGGTAAGTTCTCCCTATGAAGTGGCAGCTGGTCGACCCGTTGTCTAAACTCACTGAGGTTGACCAGTTGCCCCTTTCACACCAAGTTGGAAATATTCAAGGTTCTTTTGATGCTATTGAGATCCTTGCTAAGACACAGAGACAGACAGAAGTCTGTCTCAGCCTCCCAAGTGCTGAGATTACAGGTCTCCTAGTTGGTGGCTCTCCCACAAACTGAACATTTCACCCTCCTAGACGACTGGGCAACCTAGGGGAGGAAAAGAGCAAACTGAATGACTCTTGGATCCTCTTCCCCTTTCGGATTCATCCCTCCCGCCCCGATCTTTCCACAACGTGTCCCTCGTGGATGAACCCAGAACCCAAACACCTAAAGATCAAAAAATAAAGATAAGAATGAAAATGACAATAAAAAGAATTTTAAATCTCAAAATAATAAAAACACTCCTTTAAAAGAGTTATCATTTTTATGTGAATAATAAGGGGAATCTGTGTAAAGGAGATGCGGATGTTCCTCCTACTATTTTTGCTTTTGTAACTTTTGTAGCTTTGATATTATTTCCAAATGAAAGTTAAAATAAGCGGGGCGCGGTGGCGCACGCCTGTAATCCTAGTACTTTGGGAGGCGGAGACCGGAGGATCCGGGTTCGTGGCCAGCCTCAGCTCTCTCTCTCTCTCTCTTTCTCTCTCTCTCTCTACTTAGTGAGGCCCTCTGCAACTTCGTGAGACCCGGTTTCAAAATAAAGGATAAAAAATAGGGCCGGGGGTGTAGCGCGGAGGTAGAACGCCCCTGCGTTCAATCCCCGGTACCGCAAAAAAAAAAAAAGAAAGTTAAAATAAAAAGCAGTGGCCATGCTTTGAATCCCCAGTGGAGCAGCCCTGTGCTATTGGCATCATTCTGTGCCTTAGCGAAGTCCTACACAAACATGACTTCCCTTCACAGGTACAGAAACCGAGGCAGGGTACAGGAGGCCCCATGGAGCTGATCCCAGGTGGCTGCCACTCCCATGCCCATATTCTCCCATCCCCTCTCAGCTGCCTCTGAGCCTGACCTCAACAATATGGCATTTCAGGCTTGGAGAAAGGATTCACAATTTGAGGCTCCACTGCCCTGTGTCACCAGAGGTGCAACACCTTTCCTATCTGGGGCCTTCAACTCTACAAAGGTCAACCCAGTCCCTATTTTCTCAGAAAGAAGAACCAGAAGCCAGAAAACCTGACAAAGAAGAAATGGAGAGCTGAGAAAAGGGCTGAATGGCTTCCTGGCTGACAGAGACAGCTGGGGACTCCCTATAGAGACCAACGCCCAGGACCAGAGGCTGGAAACCTTGCAGAAGTGGAGTCGGGGAGCCCCACAATAAAGGGGGAGACATGCACCCTCTGCTGGTCCAGGCCCATGGGCAGCACCTATGCTGGCCTTAGAGGTCCTGCCCAGGGAGGTGTCCTATTGGGGTGCTCTGGCAGACACTGTTTGCTCTGTAGTCCCGCCACAGATGGTTGCTGCTTTAAGCAGCTCCCTAATAACTATTCCGTGATTCCTGCCACAGAAGGTCGCTGCACCAGACAGCTTCCTGAAGATTGTTCCGTGGTTCCTGACATGGAAGGTCACTGCAACAGGCAGCTTCCTGATCAATAGTCTTCTCACACGGTACCGACATGAAGTCTGATAGAATAATTTGGAGAGAATTTAATAATTTGGGGGGGTTGGGGAGGAGAACCAAGATGACAAATTTTCCTGCCTTATGTAGTCAAGGCCTTTCTTATATAGAGGCTCAAACAAAGCAAATGGGTAGAAGATCACAAGACCAGGGAGTGGCAAACACGAGTTAAAACCAGGGAGTGGCAAGGTGAACGTTTCAGGGAGAATAGGAGGTCATCAATGTCCAGCTTTCAGTCCCATCTGGTCCAAGGAAGCTTGTCTGTGTGCAGACAATTTCCACTTAGCATGTACTGTGTACAAGGTTAAGCCCGTCCGAAATGATGACCTCATCGCGTGGGCTAAGATGGCCCCCAACAGTGTCCCAGTACCACTGGGAGACAGGGCTGGAGTGACTCTGGGGCAACTTCCCTTCATCCCCTGGCAGAGGTGGGGACACTAACACTACTTTCCCACCCAGCCCCTGCTGGGAAAACAGGCCAGGAGCACAAGAGACCACAGCAGACACAACTCCTCCTGAAGGGAGAAGCAGAAACCAAGAAGGAAGAGGCTCAGCGATTGACACGTCACTCGTGTTAAAGCCCGGAATAGAAGTTGTTGCTTAAGTTATCTCAGCTTCTGCTAACAACAGCTAACAGGAATATTCCTCACCTTGAAATGAGCTCAGGTCATTGCAATAATTTCCTAAGATCACGTGGCTAACCGGCGCTGAAGGCAGAGTTCACACACAAATCTATTTGATGGCAGTCTCCGTGCTTTACAGCATGGTGGCTGCTGCTGGTCTCTACATGCGCTACAGCCAAGGTGCCCAGGAAGCTGGCCTCTCCACCTGTCAGGTCTCCTCCTCATCCTACTCCACCCCTTAGCAGCTCTGGACTCATGGCCACTCCCACCCTGTTCAAAGGCTGTGCTGAGACACTGCCTGGACGGTCTTCCTGCTGAGTGGCTGCTCCTTTTGTCTGGTTCCTCCTTGGCTACTCAATGCTAGATGGCCAGGGCTGGCTCCTGGACCCTCTTCTCAGCCTAGCCCTTCATCTCTGCCTGGGCGCTCTCATATGCTCAGACCCACAGCCCGTAAAGACCCTCACCAAGCTCTCTCTCTAGCTTCTACTCCAGGATTCATCTCTCAATTAACATCTCGGCTAGGATGTCCAGGAAAACCTGTGGCCTGATTTCAACCAGAACTCTCCATGTACTCCCCCATACCTGTCTCTGTGCCAGTCCTTCCCAGAGGCCATGCACTAAACTGGAATACACCCCCTACTTCTCTCTTTCTTCTCACTCCCCACCTGCAGCCTGGGAACAGCAAGATCTCGGGCTTCTGTCTTCCAGACAGGCCCCTCTCTGTCCATGTCTCCTCCAACTCTCAGTCAATCCCCAGCCTTGTAGGTTGGAACCACTCACCACAATGCCCCCTTCCTGTGTCCCTTGACCTCCATAGTCCTTCTCCACAGAGCACTGGCATGGAGTTTGAAAAATGCACCCTCAATCCCCACCCCCATAGTCTCCCTCCTTCTCTAAGAAATACCCAGACTCTTCACCCTTGCCCTTCCTCCACCTCCTATCCACTTCTCTACATCCTTCCTGACTGCCCAGGGTTCCCCATGCATCTGCCTCAGCCCCTTTCTCTGTAGCCCTAACATGGTTCTCAAAGTGGGGGCCTGGACCAGCAGCCTCAGCCTCCCTCAGGAATGTGTTAGAGGAGCAAATCCTCAGACCCTACCCCAGAGACTGTCCCAGAGACTCCATATTGAATTTTAACAAGCTTTCTGAGTTTATTCTGAATTAAATAATTTCCCCCAAAAATTCATGTGTCGCAGGCTTAACCAGCAACGTGTCTGCATTTGAAGACAGAGTCTTTAAAGAGGAAGCTAAGGTTCAATCAGGTGGCCAGGGTAGGGCCCTGAGCTGATTCCACCAGTGTCCTCATAAGAAGATGTGACGACGCAGACAGAGAGACACCACCAGGTGAGGATACAGGGATGGCATCTCCAAGCCAAGGAGAGAGGCCGTGGGGACAGTCAGCTCTGCAGGCACCGTGCTCTGAGACGTCTAGACTTCAGCCCGGGAGAGACACATTTCTCTCATCTACACTGCTCAGTCTGTGGTGTTCTTTTGGGGCAGATCCAGAAACCTGACACAGGTGGCTCTGAGGAGCTCTGCTCCAGGTCACGCTGGCTCCAACCTGAGGCCTCTGCTGGTGCCCTTGCCTCCCCCGGACAGCTGTGCAGCTCTCCAGAGCTGCTCCTTCTCCTGGGACCTTTCTGGGATGTGGTCTCCACAGAGGGTCCTCCCCTGATGACCTAAGGACAGTGGCCCGGCCCAGTACCGCTTGGCCCTCCACCTTCCCACTCTCAGCGATAGCCCTGTCCCCTTGGTCAGATCACTTATCACTACTGATGCTCTTGTTTTTTTATGGGTGTTTTGCCATGAGTATCCTACTTGCTATTCTTGTTCAACATTTCGTTCCTGGCACCTAAAGGACAGTGCTCTGGATAATGGTACCTGGAAGGGAAGTCTCCCTCTTGGCTCCAGGGATCCAGGCTCAGCACAACAGATGGGAAAGGCCAGGAGACCCTAGGGGCATATTTTGAATGGTGTCTAGCTTTGGACTCCCAGCTGCAATATACACTTCTAGGGACCAAGCCCTCCGGGCAGGAGCATGGGCCCTGCAGCTGGACCCCCAGGATCCAAATATGGGCTCTGCCATTTACCAGTTGTATCACCTTAGCCAAGTGACCGTGACTCTCCCAAACTGCAAAATGGTACTGTTGCCATGGTGAGGATGATGGCTGAAACACAGAAAGAAAAGTCAAATGCTCCAAGTTCCCTTTTTGTCTAGGCGAGTGGGGTCAAGGAGCATTGTGGATGTAACTGCTCCTTCTGGAAGGATCCTGCATCCACTTTCCTGAGAGTCACTCAGTACCCTATGTGAGACCCAACTGCCACACGATGCAACACCAGAGACGTCGTCTACATGACATCTGCAGCCCAGAAGGAAGGGTCCTCCCTGGGCATGTAGATCCCCTGCCCAGCCACCAACTGGCAGTACTGTGTCCCAGGCCCACAGAGAGAGCGCCTCTACTGCCCACGGCATGGGCCAAATGAGGGTGTATTCAGGGAACATCGCTACTATCAGGGCTCCCACTTTTGCAGAAAGTATCAGCCATGAAACATTGACAGAAAATTCACAGCTCCAAAATTAGATATGAAAATCCTTCTTCTTCCTCCAGGAGAGTGCCTCTCTGAATCTCTCTGGGTTCCCTCCCCGAGCCTGGCAGCCCGGAGCTGCAGGGCAAGGAGCCCAGTGAGACGCTGGTGTCTCGCTCTCACAGGGGGCTCAGAAGCACAGCGCAGGTGGCAGGTGGTGATAGATGATGACTAGCACAGGCTCTCCCAATGGAATGGAATTCCCTTTGCATATGGCAGCAGAGGCAGCATCATACGATGGCAGCTGTTGAGTCAGCTTACCATTACTGTAACAAAATACACAAGATGATCAATATAAGGAGGAAAGGCTCATAGGGAGGTTTCAGTACGTGGTTGGCCGGCCCCTTGGCTTGGACCTGTAGCAAGGTTGCATATCATGGCCGGAGCATGTGGTAGAGCAAACCACTTGCCTCATGGCTGCCAGGAAGCCAAAAGAGAGGAAAAGAAAGAGACCAGAGTCCCACAGTCTCCTTTGATAATGTGCTCCTAAATGACCTAACTTCCTCCCACTAGGCCCCACCTATTAAAAGTTCTACCACCTCCCAGTAGACCCATGGGCTTGGGACCAAGCCTCCAACACATGGATGGACTTTTGGGGGACACTTCCACACCATAGCAGAGAATGAGACAGCTATTCTGAGACTAGCTAGTCTCAGCCAGGCGTGGTGGCACACACCTATAATCTCAGTACTTGGGAGGCTGAGACAGGAGGATCGCAGGTTCGTGGCCAGCCTCAGCAACTTAGTGAGGCCCTTCACAACATAGTGAGACCCTGTTTCAAAATGAGAGATAAAATAGGGCTGAGGGTATTAG
>PVJS01002376.1:0-85072 GCA_004027185.1 Glis glis | reverse complement strand
GAAGAAGAAATCTTTAGGTGGACAAAGAAGGTGACCTAACTGAGGGAGTTGGGAGGGGAGTGGAGGGAAACACACTATAGCACATGATGTACATACACAAACCTATAAGACTCAATCACTATCTGGAGCATGAGAAGGAGGGAAGGGGGAGGGAATAGGTGGGATTGAAGGGAGGGCTAAATGTGCAATGTGTGCATGTATGATGTTCATACCCTGACATATATCAAAATGTATAATTACAATGCACCAATAAATGAACATAAAAAGTTAAAAAAAAAGAGAGGATAACCAAATGACCAACAAACATGAAAAGGAACCCCCTTGATGGGTCATCAAAGAACTGTAAATTAAGGTTACAATGAAATTACACCACAATATATGAGGTAACTAAAATTAATAATGTTAAGTGCTGCAAGAACATGGAGCAAATGGAGCGCTCATATGCTGAGGGTGAGAATGTAAATAAATGTAAATAGGAATTGTACAACTAATTTGATAATGGAATAGTATTTATTCACTTGAGCATATGCTTACCTTATAACCCAGAAATTCCACTTTTAGACATATAATCAAGAGAAACGCATGCGTATGTGTATTAAGAAGGTGCAAAATGTTTATAGCACCATTGTTGACAATCCCCAAGAGTAAAAATCTATCCCCCCAATACATTAAAATTTGTCCATATCATACAGCCATGGAAAAAATGAAAATTAAATATACGCAATAACATGGATGAACCTTATAGACACCATTTTGTGTGAGATAAATAAACACTAAAGATGACCTACTTTTATGGTTCCGTTTACATAAAGCTCATAGAAGGCAATGCTAATTGGTGGTGTGAGAGATCAAGATAAGCACTTACTATTGGTGATGAAGAAGAAGGTCGAGATTGAGCAGGCCTGGGGAAGGGACCTGGGTGCTGGCAACATTTTAATATTCTGTATCTTCACCTTGATCACAGAATATTTGCTTTGAGAGAATTATGACTTGTGCATATTTCCATATGTAGTATATTTCAATAAAGATGTTATAAAAGCAGCTTTGTTTGTACTGCCTTACTCTCTCAATACACTACATTTTCTCCCTCTTTAACTTTACTGCCAAATGTCTGGAAGGAATAATCTATGCTTGTTGTCTCTCTGTCTTTTAATTCCCACTCATTCTCAGCCCATTACAATCTGGCTTCTGCCCTCCCACTCTGAAAGTGCTGTCTCCGGAGTCACCAGTGACCTCCTAATTGCCAATTGTCTATTTCCAGTCTTCATCTTACTTGACCTCCCCATGCCACATGACACTGCGCACTGCCCCTCATTTGTAACCTTCTCTTCCCTTGACCTATTCCTCGTTCTTCTCCTTCTTCTTGAACCATCTCAATTAAGGCTTCCTCCTCTCTTGCTTAGCACTCAAACACTTGTGTTTTCTCATTATACTCATTCAGGTTGCTCTAAAATCAGAATGAAAAGCTGGCTGGAGACATGTGTTCTGTACTTCAAAGATTTTTTTTGTGTGTGTATGTATGGGGGGGCAGCACTGGGGGTTGAACCCAGGGGCATTTTACCTCTGAGCTACACCCCTAGATCTATTTTATTTCTTATTTTGAAATGGTTTCAGTTGCAGAGGGCCTCACTAAGTTGCTGAGGCTGGCTTCGAACCTACAATCCTCCTGTCTTAGCCTCCCAAGTACTAGGATTACAAATGTGGGCCACTACGTCCAACTCAAAGGGTATTTTTAAAAACAAATTTGTCATTGATTTGCCATTGTAAAATTAGCTGATTTCATGCAGTAAATTCACCCAGGTTTCTGGCATCAGAAAATTAAGACTTTGTAATTCTGATTTCACCTTTTTGAGGAGGCAACAAAATTCTAGAGTCAAATAACTGGACTCTTTAGTTTAGTCCAACTCGGCACTCACTCCTATCTCTACATTTATACAGCCTACTTGAATACCCTAATGCACTTACATTTCTCACCATTGCACATGTGTGGTTAGAGCAGAAGTCCTCAAACAGTGCAGAAAATCACCTGGGCAACATGTCTACATTCTTCTGCTGCACACCAGGGAGAACGGCATGATGGGCATTGGGTAGGGTCCACTAAACGGTACTCAAAATCCAGGGTGATTTTTATGCAGGTTATCTATGGATTTCTCTATCTTAATTGTCTTGAACTTCAACTCTTGTCCTTGGTCTCATGTACCTCATTGTCTTGTAGGATATTCAGATATATAAACAAGTAATCATAATAATATGTCCAGTCTTCCCTCCCTGGCAGGCTAAGTCCTGCTGTTCTAATCTTAGTGGAAGTCTACAGTCTCAGTCAGGTGTGGGCTACTGGCTTCTGGAGGTTGGGTCAGGAGACACTATCTTGCTGAACAGGAAAGATGTTCAATAGTTAATCTATAGAGTTAGGCCAAGAGAACAGTAGCAAGTCAAAGGGACAGAGACTGGGGGAACCAGAGGACAGTGGGAAGTTTTGGAAGAGGGACATGAGCAAGGGGTTGTAGCAGCTCTTTGAGGCTCATGAAGGTAGCCACGTTTGAAACGAAGCTTTGGCATAGGCAGAGAGGTTCTCTGTAAAAATTCTGAATCCTTGTGGATCAGTGCAACAAATGTTATCAGAGTAACATGTGACCACAAAGTGAGGTTCAATCAGCTTTGGGGTCTGAAAATGGTTTTCATTCACTTAATGAACCACACAGGTTAGAAATCGTGATTTGTTGGGGTAATCAATCTATAAAACTATGGTGATATTATCTGTTGCTGTTATGCTGAATCACTGCCATGCTTCAACACTTGGAATGTGCTGGATCCAAAGGGTAGAAAGAAAATAGTGCAAAAGGATTAAGAGCAGTGCTGAGTGATTTCAGAAACAGTGTTTAATACTGAATTGAGAAGAGGTGGATCAGCTGGGAAAGAAAGGGTCAGGAACTGGTGGTCTTCATGACATTGAGGAGCAGGTAGGCGGGGATGAGAGGAAAGTGAAAGCTGGATAAAGAGAAGTTATATCAAAAGAAGGGGATTTAGGGGATTAAGACCTCAGAAACCAATCAATTTAAGATAAAAATAGTATTTCAGATTTGACTGTGGAAGTAGGTTGCAAAAATATAGTAGAATTGAAAGTCTTTAGAATTGAGAAGATAAGGGACTATAAAGTAAAGGACATAAACATATTTCTATATGTACATGTCAGAATCAAGAGGCTATTTATTCTTATTATTTGTTACATAGTGTATCTCTGATATTGAACTAATGCAACTATATCCCTTAGCCATGGTCATTATCAATGTGATGAAAACATTCTGTATTACCAATTTTTTTGGTACTGGGGATTGAACCCAGGGGCATTCTACCTCTGAGCTACACCCCCAGCCCTACTTTATTTTTATTTTGAAACAGGATCTTGCTAAGTTGCTGAGGCTGGCCTTGAGCCTGTGATCCTCCTTTCTCAGCCTCCCAAGTACTGGGATTATATACATGTGCCACTACATCCAGTTGTATTGCCCAATTTCTATCTCTTTTAAAAAATTACATTGAGTATGGAGTAGCTCAGTATAAATCAACAGCAGCAATAATAACAACATATGTGGTGGCATTACATAATTTTCAAAACATATCTTACAAGTTTCATATCATTTATCAAAACAGCTCATGAGGTACTGGGAAGAAATCATTATCTCTTTTTAATAGATAAGAAGCAGGAGAGAACTAGCCTAAGGTAACAAATTAACAAGAGACAGAAACAGCACTAGAGCCCATGCACTTCATTTTATCTTTAACATTTTAGATGTTTTATAAACTGATCTCTTCGCCTTTTCTCCGCCGCTTCTTCACCATGTCTTCACACAAGACCTTCAGGATCA
Organism: Glis glis; assembly: GCA_004027185.1. Lineage (NCBI taxonomy): Eukaryota > Metazoa > Chordata > Mammalia > Rodentia > Gliridae > Glis > Glis glis. Next base: position 81,209 of record PVJS01002376.1, on the reverse strand, counting down.
AGCGATTCCTGGCCAAGAAACAAAAGCAAAATCGTCCCATTCCCCAGTGGATTCGGATGAAAACTGGTAATAAAATCAGGTGCAACTCCAAGAGGAGACATTGGAGAAGAACCAAGCTGGGTCTATAAGGAATTAGACATGAGATGGCACACATAATTATGCTCTTATCAAGGTCACGATAATCTTATCGAATCAGGCTGAAAATGTCACTGGACAGTTGGGCATATTTAATTATGAATCTGATCTCCAGCTATGAAAGATACATAGTACTGGGTTTGCTTGTTTCGGTAATAAACATGTGAAACCTTTAAAAAAAAATAAACTGATGAAGTTACTGGGCAAGCACTAGTCCATGACTTTAATATTGCTACAGCCTTTATTTTCCAAATGTCACTTCAACTTAGCATGCATTTTTTCCCCATTAAGGCTCACTAGCATTCCAAGTCATCAAATAGTTTATTTAATTCACTAGAGGAAAAGGCAAAAAATTAAAACTAAGACTTTTATTTCTTAATGTTACATAGCTTATGTTTGGAGGGATATGGTTACCTAGTAACATTTATGGTAATCTTAGTTCTTCACATCTCTTTAGTTTGGGACACGAAGAACAGAATGTATTATATATATATCTCACACATACAGTATATAATTCACATAATATATAATTCACACACACATACATATATATATATACATACATACACATATATGTATGTGTGTGAATTCACATGTATACATGGGAATCTAATTGTTCATATAAAGCAAAAATACTGAGAGATGCTTCCCAGATTTTCTGTCTGTATTTGATATTTCAATCTTGATTTCTCTGCAGAGTTTAATACAAGTGGGTTCTTCATCGACTACCCAGAGAAGTAGGCTCTCGTGTAGAGGATGAATCACAAAAGGAGAAAAATTAGAACGTCTGAGCCTTCTGTGCTCATCAGCTTGTTGTTTCTGTGACCTATCACCTAACATGAACAACTTAAAGGAGGAGTGATTTGTTTTGGCTTATGGTTTCAGAAGTATTAGCCCTTGGTTGGCCGGGTCTGTGGCATTGGCCTTGAGGTGAGGCAGAACATCATCAACTACGTGAGACCTGGTTTCAAAATAAAGTATAAAAAAATAGGGCCAGGGTGTAGCGGAGGTAGAATGCCCCTGGGTTCAATCCCCGGTACCAAAAACAACAAAAAAAGAACATCATGGCGTGGTGGAAGGGCTTGGTAAAGTTGCTCAGCTCCTGGCAGCCCAGAAGCAGGGGGGTGGGGACAAGATAGAGCCCCCAAGGTCATGACACCAATGACCAACTTCCTCCAACCATATCCCAACTATGTACAGTTTCCACCACCTCCCCGTGTCCACCTATCAATGGATGAATCCGCTGATGAGGTCAGAATCCTCACGATCCAATCACTTTCCAAAATCTTCACCTCTGACCTTCCTGCACCAAACCACTGCACAAGACCTTGGGGGGGGGGGCATCCCAGATCCACACCATAGCATCTTCTATCCTTTCCTTTTTCTCAGCACACTTTCATTTAAATTTCCTATCTTTATTTTCTTTGGAATATATCTCAGAGGAACAGGATATAGAGGGGTGGAGGAAAATTTTGTATTCCGAAGATGGGGTTTCAGTGCTGTGCCTAACACTGCCTAGCCTTAGAGCTATATCGAAGTGAGTCAAAGCCTGATAGCTGTTGTACTCAGTTTTCCCATGTTCAAAATGGATCAAATAAGAAAAATATACATGGAAGCATTTTTGTAGAATATAAAACACTTTACAAATAATATGCTCTGTGTAGAAGAAAGCACATAGACTATAGAGTCATACTTTTTTCTTGTTCTAACTTCGGAAAATTACCTAATCTCTCTCAATTGTAATTGCTCATCTGCAAAATGTAGATAACACATTACATCAGACATTGTCTTAATAAACTTGATCTAAAAAAAATCAGACCATGTGTAGAATTTAAATTTCCTTTTAAAAATGATAAATTTTATTTAAGAGAACAATGAACAAGATATGTTGTATTATCTGGGCTTTGTTACAGATTAAAACACATTTTCCTTCATATAAAATTCTGATAGAATACTATTTTTGGCACACTAAGTTTCTTTAAGTGTGCAGTAATATGCAAATAAGTATACAATATCTGGTTGGATATGTACAAAGTATATAATGACCTTCCCATCTGACCTCTCCTTTAATGTAAGTTATTGTTTTTCATCTCTAATTACAAGTGAGATTTTATTTTCAAAGGCAAAATAGATTTCTTCTTGGAAAACATATAAATACCACTAGAATTGGACAGAAGGACATTCAGAAGCCAGAACATATTCTAACTTTGATACAACATTTGACACAGAGAAAAGCTCTGACATGAAGTATAATCATGTCAGATAAGACCAAAATTGATAAGTCGGTTATCAAGACTGATTTGCATTGTTTTAAAAGGACAGGTAAATCACCTCCCCTCCCCCCCAGCTTACAAATAATTTTTAGGTTCAAAGGCGTTGACTGCAAGTTTCTAATTCTATCACAGTGACAGTTACTCGTTAATGCATGAGGTCTCCCTTCTCCCAACCTGTCAGATGGTCTGCATCAAATGCAGCTCCCCCTTGAAATCCTTCAGTGGCTCTCCACTGCCTTCAGGACAAAATTCATATTTCATACTAGAGCCCCTGTCTTACCCTCTACTTGCATGCTCTCTTGGGATTCTATTACGGTTTCTTCAGTCATAATAACATGTCAACAACTTACCCACAGCTTTGCTGCTTTGCACACTCTCTCTCTCCACCAACCCTCCTTCCTTACTCTTCAGAACTCCTGAAAGTCTTCTCCTAACCATTTTCTGTTTGAATTAGCTCCAGTTCTCCACATTACCCATATAACATGTGATTGTCTTCATAATGCAGTTAATTTTATCTCATCCTATTTATTAGTTTATGGCATCTGATAGGACATAAACATCTTACGTGCAGAAACAGTGCCTCGTTTATGGATCCTTGTTGTGCAAAACAATGTAGGAAGCACAGAATGTGCTGAGAAGATACTTGTTGAGTGAGTGAATGAATGAATGAAGGAAGGAAGGAAGGAAGGAAGGCAATGGGAACTAACCAAACACAAAATTAGGGTAATTTTCTGGAAGAGACAGATACTGACTAGGTTGGATTTACCAAATTCCTAGTTAACTATTTGGAGACTTGGAGAATGAATACAATATGCCCTTTGTAGAGAGAAACTTAGAAAACTGCCAGGAGAGAAATCGGTGGGAGTTCCTCTTTTACCCTTGTGTCCAGGGTTTGCCAGCGGCCATGAGAGTTTTCTAGGTTGTATATTTGTGGGGAAAGAGAGAATTCTGGAGCGAAGTTCTCTGCCAGTCTTCCTTTTCAGGGACACATAGATCAAGTTTTCCTATTTCTTCTTCTTCCCCAAGTCACACTGCCCAGCCCACCCCCGATATTGAACCAAATACCAGATGGCCCCGATGCAGCCATGAAGTGATGAGCACAGCTTTTTCGGGGACAGATGATTCATTTTCTGAAACTTCACCCATTTGTACCCAGAGGATAATAGTACAGCCTGCCTCATAGAGATGTGGGAGGATTAAGGAGCTCAGAGAGATAATAAACATGAAAGAGCATTGAGAAGCTGTTTCAGGATCCAGGCTGAGAAGTGGGGAAAGATGCTGTCTCCTCCAATGCCCCTTCCCTTTGGCCCGTGCCTCCTCTCTGGCCCATGCTCTGAACATGCAGATTCTAAAGGGCAATTGAGCAGAGCAGGGCAAGTGCTGCCACTTTCTGTTCTGACCTATCCTGCAATGTCATGGCCAATTTGTGCAGGTTATCCACGCCAGTGACATTTCCTGAGCACCGGTGGCACTGACCCCACAGGCATCCCAGGCAGATAAGAGGCCCAGGTGCTCTTATGAAGAAGCACTCATTGGACCCAGGAAACCATGATAACCCTGTAGCCAAGGACATGACAGCTGTCTCACCTTTGATGATCTGAGTTGGGATTATCCATTCTATGGACTTCCAGGGGCGCATTTTAGAAACCAAACTGCCTTGCACCCAAGAGACGCTGGAAAAATAACCAGTGAGTTATAAACCCGATCTGAGTCTTTTTCCTCGGATATGCAGACAGTCTGGGCTCTCTTTTCTCATGGCATTTTATCAGCATGTGTTTGGAGGCTACTTGGTAATGCCCATACTGTTATATTATGATAATTGATGATAGCAAACAGAATGTAAATCGTGGGCCCAAACAATACATTTATCTAAAAACCAACAACAGCAGTGAAGAAAGTCTGATTAAAATTGTGGAAAGTGTTTTGGGAAAGCTAAAGTTTAACATTCTACTCAGTGATTATAAAAGGTTCCATAGCTATGATAAATACCTATCTAGATGTAGAGGTTAAAGGGCAGAACAAGAATTTTGATAAGATCTCAGGAAATTATAAAAAAATTTCAGAAAATGAAAATAAAAAGTCCTGGTGCTTGACAAAGATTTGTGAGGGCTTTCTTTTCTTTTAAATATATACATTTGGTTACTTATACTTTTTCTGAAAGCAAAAAGGAAAAAAAAAACAAAAAAAATCCCAAAAAGCTATAAAGAGACTTTTATGACCTGCATTGTGTGTGTGTGTGTGTGTGAGAGAGAGAGAGAGAGAGAGAGAGAGAGAATTAAAAAACATTTTCCCCCAATGTTTCTGATCATGTATATGGATGCTTAGCTTTTCCTGTATGAGAAAGAAGTCTTACAGAACACATATTTTAATTATTTGGATGCAAATTAAGTAAAATTTTTCAATATTTTCAGCTCCAGATTTGGGATAGCACGTTTGTACTATGGTAAGGATTTTCTCAATAAATCCTTAATCATACACCTGGTAGTCCTGGGGTTAGCCAGACAGCTCATTTCATCTACGGAATTAATTTAAAATATATCAGTGTCATTTCAGAAGCTGAAAAACCAATAGTTAATTTGGATCCATTGATTTTCCTACTGTAGTCTGGTTTGTTTTATTCAGGATTCTGTAATCCTGGCTTGGAAAGTATTTAACTGTATCTTTATTTCACTGATCATCTTACTTCAAGGGATTTTAAAAACACATTCACATTTATGTAATTCTGTGAAACATGTTTTATACTTTTTCGTGCCTTTTAAAATACTGTAATATCGAGTCTCTTTATTTTCAGTGTGTTTCCAGGATAATTATTTTGCTATTTCTACAGATAATTCTGTCTTTCAATTTCATACAACTTGTTTTGAACTTCAGAGTCATTTTGGACCCTGCGGTTGGTCCATTTTCAACTATTCTGATACCTTGATTTAAAAACAATGTGGCCCATGCTCTGTATTTTCTATGGGCAAATATATAGTTACTTTTTATAACAGTAATTCTACCTTTGATTTAAAATACTTTGTTTTTAGTAATTTAACTCAATGTCTCTCTGCAATTCCATGTTGGGCTAAAGGCTAAATGGATACAATTTTGCAGCAGCTTCTCAAATGTGTTTCTAATCGGTTTGCTGCAATACCTTTCCATTAAGCAGATATTTCCAATTTTATATTCTGTGCTCAAAAGCTCATTATTTCGCATTTACCTATAGTGAACTATATTTGCCATGTATTAGCACAGACACTTAAATGTCCCCAATCTTGATGTATGCCTTACAATATTGCTCTTCCTTGCTTTTCTAGTCATTTAAAAATAATCTGCAAACAAGCAGGGTAAAGGTGACCCCTGTCTGGTCAAGTTATTTTATTTTATTTTTCTTTGCAAAGACAGATGAATTCTGAGGAAATTTAATAGTAGACGAAGAAATAATGATGGGGTGGATTTGATTTCTTGGCCTTTGGCTTTTGCATGGGACCATTGTTTCATTGCACATTATAATAATAATAACAGCGACCCAGAGGTCTGAGAGGAGCTGAGAGGGTGTTCATAGTACCCCACCCCGAAAAATGTGATCATTAGCTCACCTTCTCCGAACTCCAGGGGAAATACATCTATACATTTCAGTGAATGGGCTCGAAGACCTTAAATTGTGTTCATAGCAATAGCATGAAGAAAATTACTGACTCAAATAATTAATTGAATCAATAGAACAAGTGACATCCTAAAACTTCAAAAATAGATTGAAGAAAAAGTATTGAATTTTGAGTTCCAAGTTCTACTTTATTCATATTAATTGTTAATTATAATAGTGACTTCGGAGGCCGGGCGTGGTGGCGCACGCTTGTAATCCCAGTACTTTGGGAGGCGGAGACTGGAGGATCCGGGTTCACGGCCAGCCTCAGCTCTCTCTCTCTCTCTCTCTCTCTCTCTCTCTCTCTCTCCTTAGTGAGGCCCTCCGCAACTTTGTGAGACCCGGTTTCCAAATAAAGTATAAAAAATAGGGCCGGGGGCGTAGCGTGGAGGTAGAACGCCCCTGCGTTCAATCCCTGGTACTGCAAAAAAAAAAAAAAAAAATATATATATATATATATAATAGTGACTTCTGAATAGGGAGTATTACATCATGGGATTTATTGCTGCTAGATACTGCAATGGCCAGGGAACTCGGAATGCTCACCCACCTTCCATGTCAAGACTCCTTCTCAGCAGAGTTGCCCCCACAAGAAACACTGGCAGAATAAGTACCGAGTACATTTTTTTTTTTCAATTTCATATATACCTAATTGTTTTACAAAGAGTTTCCATTAACGATGGATTGGAGTGTGTTCCTTGAGCCTAAAGATTTAAGTGGGAACACTTAAATAAAGTAAAAGTCTCTCTTAGTTCCAAATTCTGAATCTTGAAGTCAGTCTCTGGAATCAGAGAAGGAGCAAGGGAGGAGAGAAGAAAGAAAACAGAAACAGCTCTGTCTCTTAACAGCCCATCCAGCTGCATGATGTAGAAGAAAGTGGTTTCCTGTATGGCCCCCCAGAATCGGGTTCTTCTCAGCTCAACTTTACCCCATGGAGGTAAGAAAATAGGAGGTGTTTTGTTTGTTTTTATTTTTGTGATACTGGAGATTGGACCCAAGGCCTCCTACCTCTGAGCTATACCCCTGGCCCTTTTTATTTTTTATTTTGAAACAGGGTCTCATGAAGTTGCTGAGGGTCTCACTACACTGCTGAGGCTGGCCTTCAACTTGAGATTCTATTGTCTCAGCCTCCCAAGTACTGGGATTGCAGTACTGAACCCTGCTATGGGTTTTGAGAGAGAGAGAGAGAGAGAGAGAGAGAGAGAGAGAATCAAGCATGTCTTTGTTTCTTTTAAGTTCTGATGATCCCATATGGCCCAATGAATGTTCTGGAAATCTATATTTCCCCCAGGAGAATACTAAACACATGATAGGCAGAAGTGAAAGATTCCTGTTGCAGATTCCTTAGATGACTGACATATAGTAGAAGGAAATTTATTCCATTTCTCAGAAGAGACAAGTAAGACTTTCAAACTGGGTTAAGGAAGGCTGGTGTCTTCAAAACTTGGTAGGAGCTAAGCAGATGATAAAAGTGAAAAGGAGAAACTTCAGAACAAAGGGTCAGATATAGAAAATCATATTGTATATATATTGTGTTGATAGTAGTAGCATGAAGAAAATTATATATATATATATATATATATATATATTTACTATGGAACCATTAACAGTTTAATTTAGCTGGTCCATAAACAAACATGCATTGGGTGGACCCCTGGGTGGTCTTGAAGGCATCCTGTCAGATTTATTTTAGAAGCCTCATGATGAGAGAATATGCCTATCTTGGTCAGATTTCTGTTGCTGTAACAAATACCTGAGTTAATCAATTTATAAGGAGGAAAGTTCTATTTTGGCCCATGGCTTCAGAGGTTCCAGCCCACGATCAGTTGGCTCTGTTGCTTTCAGTCCCACGGGAAGGTGGCACATCATGGTGGGTGTGTGTGAAGGGGCAAAACTACTTACCTCATGGCTGGAGAACAAAAAAGCAAGAGGAAGGGGTTGAGGTCCCACAGTGGCCTTCAAAGGCACTCCCCCGGTGACCTAAAACCTCCCACGAGGCCCCACCTCATAAAGCCCCACTCCCTCCAACATCACGGAAAGTGTTCTGTAACTTGGAAAATGCAATACAAAAGTTACTTATTATTATGAAGTTGTCAGATTTGATGATATTTCTGTCTTGTATTTTTTGGTACCATATAAAAACACCCCCCAAGTATCTTCAAATCACAATATTCAATAAACATAAATATTTATCTCATTATATGGACTGGTTTTCATATAGTTCAACCTAATAAAATTTAAGAAAAGACTTAAAACACAGATGCCAAATGTATGGATATGTGATGTAACTTATCATTGCTCTACTAGAGCAGATATCATTAGTTGATCATGATTTTTGTCCACTTGGCCTGTATGTGGTCTCAAAATTCTCAATATTCCAAGCAGCCAAAGCCAATATGTAAGAGTTGGCTACTGAAGTCTATTATTTCCCTAAGTGAAATCATGATTGAATTATAGCCAGAAGAGGGCAGAGGGCATTTTTCTTTCCTGCAAACCATCATTGTAAGAAAAAAAAATCTTTTAATTTGGAGAAGGAAAACTCTGTCTTTAAACATCTTTAGGGTGAGATAGTGAGATGTATGAATTGTGAAGTGAGTTTTCTTAACAATGCAACAAGAGATATACTTTAAAAATTGGATTGCTTTTGATATCTTGTATTACTGATTGCTTAATTTCCTTCAAAATCCCAACATGGTCTCATCTCAATTGTGTTAGTTTTAAAGTGATGACTATGAAATGACTAGGTTTGTGCTAAGTAATAAATACAAATTCAAGTAAAAATCTCCCTAAGTAGACCAGAACAATTTTGTGAATGGAGTCTAAAATGCGGGCAGATACATTAGGATGCTACAACCGCGTACACACGTAGTCACTGTCAGATACTATTTTCATGCATCACTTTGATGCTGCTTAATGCAGGGTGTGTTGAAAAGCTATTATTTGGTCTCTTCAAAAGTACCTAGTAAATAACCTTCTGCCCAATTACATTTTTTTCCTTAAGATAAAAAAGTAAGGCCTTTAAGATTTATAATGGTTTTCCTCTGAATGTGTAGGAAAATATATAAAAATCCTTCTTTTAAACTGGTAAGTACTTGATAGCAGATACTCGTAGAATGGTTAAGCGGGCGTCAGGGGAAATGAGACCTAGTGCAAGGAGGAGCGTTCTTAGCTCTGCAAAGGTTCTGCTGTGCAGGGCCTCAGATGGGGAGGATGTGAGTAAAGTGGGTATGTTTCCCTCTTCTGGCTTGGAGCTCACTTCCTGCAAGGCCAGCACAAATGTGCCCTGGTGAGTAATGGGAAGCAACAGCCATTGGCCACTCCCTCAGTCCCTCAGTGTCTCTGAGACCTGGCATCGTGGAATCTCCTCGTCTTCATGAATGAGTCACCCCACTGGGCTCTGCCTCCTGAGCCACAGTTACTTTCACTGAGCCAGGTGACTGGATTATGGCACTGAGATATCAAGAAAGTGAATTGTTTTTAAGATCAGCATTAAAAACCCTTTACAGCCGGGTATGGTGACGCATGCTTGTAATCCCAGTACTTGGGAGGCTGAGACCGGAGGATCCGGGTTCGCAGCCAGCCTCAGCTACTTAGTGAGGCCCTCCGCAATGTAGTGAGACCCTGTATCAAAACACAGAATAAAAAAATAGGGCTGGGGGTGTAGCTCGGAGGTACAATCCCCGGGTTCAATCCCCGGCACCGCAAAAAAGAAAAAACCCACAAAAAAATCAAATAAAAAACAAAAAAGCCTTACAGAATTCTACTTACTGCCATCACGTGTGTTGCTGTATTCCCATCAGGAAGCTGTATATTTGTCTGACTGTGTGGGTGAAAGGGGCCATCCCGTCTGTGAGTCAATATAAGATTTCTGGATTCAGATGTATTCCATAATGAAGCGCACATTTGAGCTTTCTCTTCATCCATCTGGGGTCCAATAAATGGATACTCTTGCTCCAATGACCTAATTCTTTCAGTTTTATTCATTTAATATATGCAGTCCAGAGAGCTAGAGACATAGCCCAGCAAGATGCCGTTTTTTTCTTGGACTAGACAATAGGAGCTGGACAGAAGACTGACGACCCCTCACACTCGGACGTCCTGGGGGGAGATGTCAGATCAGATCAGATCTAAAAGGCATCTGATAGAAAGAGATGAGGAAAATATTCTCATTCAAACCTCTGGCAAGCATTCATCAGCTCTTACAATTTTGTAGCAAGTAGACTGATATCTTATAGATAGTTGTTTATTCCCTTAAATATATAAATAAATGAAGAATGAGTAGAGATGAACCACCGAAGAAATTTTACAGGGAAACTATTCCATGATTTTGAAATAGAATTTTATTGGTTTTGTCATCTTCCCACGCTAACTAAAGGGGAAGCAGTAGAACATCGTAAGTTAAATATTTCAGCATTGAAGTTGGATAGGCAGACTTGATCAAGCACTGTTTCTTTCACTAGTTTCCATACCATCAGATTCTTTCTCTAGCAAATGAATATGCTAATAGAACCCACCTTACGGGCATTGACAGAAAGTGTGATGAGGTAAGGCACACAATGCTTCTTTGTGAAGTGTTTTCTGCACGTGGCTTATGGATAATGCAAGGTATGAGGACTAGCACTTATTTATTTTCAAGCATTGGAACAGATACACTCATCCACACACATGTGCGTGTGTTGTGTCTACTATGACCTATGCATAGTAATATAAAAATAGAAAACAATTCTAACATCCTCCGACTTCTGAACTCAGATGTCTTCCACTACTTATCAAGACCTTTCCAATGCCAGCAGCTTGCCTTCACTGAATGAAGAGTCATGCATCTGATGCTGACATAAGTCATTGACACTGTGGCAATTAGGCAACCTAGAGCTTCTCAACAAACAACCAGCGGAGAGTCTAGTGTTCAAGGAGAAATAAGTTTTCTAGGTGTCAGCTTCTCCAGGCTGATGCTCCAAAGGAGGTCATTGCCCAGAGTAATGAGAACAGTTGGGAATCTCTCCCATCCTCTATCGCCTGAAGGTCAACAGCCATCTGGTCTAACCCATGCTGGCTTTCCAATTGAGAGTGAAAACAGATTTTCTATCATGTCCAAGAACAAAGGGCATGGCTGAATTGTGGAAAATGTAGATGACACAGTTGCCTTCATCCATACAGAATGTGTATCTCAATTTTCTCTAAGTGCATTCTTGGGCAACATTTCCTATAATTAAAAGGCTGAAGTATGTGGGACATCACAAAGGGGAAAGAGGAGCCATGCATTGGTATCCCTTTGGAGTGATAAGGCAATTACAAAAATGAGAAAGTTCTCTTTAGATAATAAATCCAAGTGCTATCTTTCAGATATGCAGAATAAATCTACCAGTCGATGAGCTGCCTACTCTTTGCAAATCATGAAACAGAAGTTATATACTTCAGCAGTGTGTGCTGTGAACCTTTTGTCTGCAATTTCATCAAAGAAACCTGGCATTCTGAACAGGGCACTGACCAACAGATTAAAATCACTGACTATAAGTGTCCTTTTATTTTCTTGGCAGACCACATGCTGATCTAGCAGTCATCCATCTTTTCCCCTTTCCCAGACATTGGTTAACAAATATTACCCAGTGATAAAACTGTCCAATTTTCTTATAACAAAAATTATAAACAGTAGAGAAAATGCTGAGGTTGGGTAAGATACCTTCTCTCCATTAAATATTTCAGACACATTACAGAGCTTCGTGCACCTGGTGAAATGTTTAAAATAAATATCCATGTACCAAATACCTTGTTCTTTCCAATTTATTTGAGGGATATTAAATATGTTACAATTAATTTCATATGCTGTATTAAGATATTCCATTTATATGCTCAGAACTACAGGGGTCTCCATAACAGCCTAAGTAATTCCATTTTGCAGTACAAGGAACATTGTTAATGTTCAAAGATTAGAAAATACACCCTCTTTGATCTTTGCTCCTTATTGAAAGACAGCATTCAGATACCAGGACTGTATTTTTCTTCAAATAGTTGATTTCTCCTAGAGGAAGATATGATTAAATAGAATACTCTAGACTTAATCAGGCAACAAAAGAACTGGCAATTTCTTTTCAGCTCTCTTCATTCTAGCATCTCAAAGCTGTTTGCCTTGGGATTTAGAATTTGAGAGAACAAGTTGCTGACCCTGGAAGGGAACAACCACATTAGTTATTTTGGTAGTGCCAGTATTGAAATGGAACACGTGCCAGGAGGCAGGCATACTTTGCAGAGTGGGCACTTTGTACCACTCATCTTAATTGATCGCTCAGCATATAGATTGGGCATCTGTACAGAAGCTTAAAAAGATGAAAGAAATTATTGGATGCATGCAGTAATGAAACTGGAGATGTAGAAAGAAAAATGACTTTCTCTGATACTTTCAGCATGTTTCTGAGAGTATCTCATTGTTTGCAAACCTTCTTTGTAACCTTTGGTTCATTTACTCATTCATTCAGCAAATATTAATAGTCTGCTATTGGCCGATGTAATGGTAAGCACTAGAGTTTTGCTTATGTCCACAGCCTCTTTTAATGGTGATACTACCTCACTGATAAGGCTTCATTGCTAGGCATCTGGAGCCCCAAGCAAAAGTCTTGACAAGTCTAGTCTATTAATCTCTGTAAAGTGAGCTTTTGCGAATTTTGAAATGTGTCCTATGTATACCTGTGAAAAAGAAACATAGGATAACTGTGACCCATCTCTTTCTCTCACAAGCTGTCAAGTTTTACTAGACAATTGCAATGGCCTTACTCCACTATGCAGGGACTGACCGTGTGAGGATATAATGGGAGACACGGAAAGGGGCCAGGGAGAAACCATAGCTACCAACACCTTTATCTTGGACGTCTTGCCTCCAGACTATGAGAAAATCAATCTCTTTTTAAGCCACCCAGCCAATGATATATTTTCATGGCATCCCTATCAAACTAATACAGAAAAGAATAAAACAGGGACTTTTTGCCATCCATAAGAACAGATAAAAAATCCACACCCTCTTAGATCCTAAACTCCAGAGTAGAGAAATAAGTTACATACATAATACAAATAGAAAATTATGTAATATATGACAAGGTAACAAATTCTATGGGACAAATATGAAAAATTAAGTAGGATTAGGGGCTCAGCAGGTCAGGGAGGGGCAGTTGGTGGCAGCTTTCAGTATTAGAAAGTGTGGGCAGGGAGAGCATCATTGAAAAGGTACCTAATGCAATCATGACAGATGAGAGAGAGACTGAGCACTTGAGAGAGATGCAGGAGTCTGTCATGAGGATAACTAGAGGAGAACATTCCAGGAGAGGCAAGAAGAACACAGAGGCTCTGAGTGGAGCATGCCCATGCCTGGAGTGTTGGAGTCACAGTGAGAAGCCAAGGGGGCAGCGTGCACCGTGAGAACAGAGGAGGTGAGACCCAGGCAAGACAGTGGCCAAGCAGCCTGGGAGGGGCCTCCTGCACCAGGGTGAGACCAGGATGTTGGGAGGTTGTCAAGGCTGTCCTCTGCTCCTGGCTTTTTCTACTTTCTCAATATATGTCCAACACTCTCCCAGTTTCTGCAAACCAGTTACTAACCTTGTCCAAGATTTAACTTTTCCTACAGGGCAAAAGACACTTGGGTGCTATTCCAAATACCACTCAGATTCTACTCTTAAATTAGGAAGTATTTTTCATTAACTTCTCCTTCAACTACCCAATCTTTGACTTTCTTAAATTGGAAAATTGATATAAGTTTATTCATCAGGTGCATCTCCAGAATGCTAGAGAATCGAGCCAAGGGTCCTACTAAACAAGTGTTTGGGAATAGGCACAGTGGTGCACACCTGCAATCCCAGTACTCTGGAGGCTGAGACAGGAGGACCACAGGTTCGAAGCCATCCTCAGCAACTAAGCAAGACCCTCAGCAACTTAGTGAGGCCATTTCAAAATAAAAATTAAAAAGGACTGGAGGTATAGCTCAGAGGTAGAATGGCCCTGGGTTCAATTCCTAGTACCTCTCCCCCACAAAACAACAACAAAAAGAATATCAAAGAAAAAGGATTCTGGACATGGGACCATTGCTTGAGGAAGAGCACAAGCAGGGCTGTATATAAACACTCAATACTTGAGTGGGAGGGCTCTGGAGAGGGAGAGGAGAGACTGAAGGTGATCCTTGGAGTCATATATGATAGAAATGAGGGACTGGGCAAACCAAGGAAAGACAGAGAACCCACTAAAGGAGCACATAAAGGTAGCAAAGGTAAGACCAGTGTTTGTTTTGCAAACAGCTATGCACCCATAAATAGTTCATCTCCTCAGTACATGCATCTAATGGCCTCTTATTGCTCATTTATTTAGTATCAAAAATCCAATCTGATTGCAATTCTTTGAGCAAGCTATGTCTTAGGTAATTAGAGATATGAGAAATAGATACAAAAATTCAAAATGCCTTAAATCAACTGATTACTTTCATTGCTAATTATATATCTTCACCATGACACTCTGGGCTAGGTGTCACTGACCTCATTTTGCAGAAACAAGCATAAATGGACAGTTACTTATTTAAACTTACATAGATGAAGGAACCGATTCAATCTGAAAACAGAATATGTAATAATGTTTCATTCAGCAACAACCACATATACAGTGGTTGAAAAAGTCCTACCACCTAGTGGCATTGTGGCCACTGTAACATCATATCACAACACATTGTTCAAGTGTTCTTTGGCAATGTTGGTGTAAATAAACCTGCTGCACTGCCAGTTGTGTAAAAATGCAACATACAAACATTTATAGTACATAATGCTTGATAATAAATGGCTATCCACTGGTTTATGCATTTACTAGACTATACTTTTTATCGTTAAAGTGTTCTCCTTTTACTTCAGTTTACTATAAAACAGCATGCCGTGTCACACAAGCTGCAGCCTTGTAAGTCTCGTGTTTACCACATCTTTTGATTGCACCAAGAGGCCAAGTCCAGTGACTGACCTGCACCATCTAAGTTGATGTACATGCACCCTATGATGGCTACACAATAATAAAATAGCCGAACTCCATATTTCTCAGAATGTAGCCACATCATTAAGTGATGCATGACAACACACACACACACACACACACACACACACACACACGTACCTTCTATGTGAAAATGCAAAACTCCGCCATCTTCAAGTTGGACAATACCTTAAAATCTCCCACTCTAACCTTTATTTTGCTAATGTGAAATGCAGAGGTAGAGACCCTGAAAATGGCTCATCTCTAGGAGTCCTGGGTGTCACCTCTCAGGGCTTCATCTCATGTCATTTTGAAGGTGTAGTGGCTCCACAGCAGAGAGCTTGCGTTCACATCTCAGCTCCGCTACTCACTTGCTGTGACCTTGAGCAAATTATCGTATCTCTCTGTATGTTAGCTTTCTCGTCTGTAAAATAGGATTCACAATAATAACTATTTTAGTCGATTGTCTAATGACCACAAATTCTGCCATCCCAGTGTACACACATCCCTGCAATGTGACTTTGCTAATCCTCTCATACAGAGGCGCAATCTCTGTGATGGGGACTGGCTTTGTGACTTGTTCTGATAAATTAAGTGACTATCAGTGATGCTATGTGACCGGCTTTGTAGATTCTGCCTTCTCTAAACACTCCGTGCTGCAAAGGAGCCCAGCATTGTAGCAAGAGAAGCCAGATGTCAGCTATTTGAGCATCTTAGCCTTCCTGGTTCAGCTAACTCTCCAGCCGAATGAAGCTGCATTAGTCAGCTCAGGAAAACCAGAGAGAAACTTAGCTAACAAGCCTAATAATACAATTAATAATTACTGCTTTAAGTCTCTTGGTTTAAGGTTTTAGTTATATTTTTTTGTGCAGCAGTCTCTCATAGGATTGTTTTTATAGTTAAATAAGCAAATACAACTGGGCGTGATGTTGCACACTTGTAATCCCAGTACTTGGGAGGCTGAGACAGGAGTATCGCAGGTTCACGGCCAGCCTCAGCTACTTGGTGAGGCCCTTCGCAACTTAGCGAGACCCTGTTTCAAAATAAAGAATAAAAAATAGGGCTGGGTACGTAGCTTGGAGGTAGAATGCCCTTGGATTCAATCTCCAGTACTGAAAAAAAAAAAAAGAAAGCGAATACATATAAATTGCTGTGAACTGAGAGCCTGGCATATAGTAATTCCTCACTAAGCATTCACCATATGTTTAATTGTATTGTGTTTTATATGCCTGGCACGTTGGTTGATGGTTTATGGTCAACTTGCTTGCATCTAGTCCTTGTAGATTTTTATCTACTGCTTATTGTACTGGAATGAGTTTTGTTGACTAATATGAGTACATACAAATTTGTTATATGTTTAAGTTTTTCAGGTACATGTTTATAGATAAGTGCCTGGTTATTTGAACAAGTGCACATGATTGTTCAAATATGGATTTTGATATCATTCCCAGTTAAATCATGACTTCTAGGCTACAAATAGAGATTTATAAATATTTCATATGGCTTTTTTATATAACTTTTTAAGTCATTTCAAAGGAGTATCCATATGTAAGCACTTAGTTAAGAGTACCAAAGAACAAGTTTATTTCTCCAGCCACTCACCATAGTTTGAATTGAGTGGAAATCTCCCATAATTTTTTGTAGAAGATTGAAAATATTAATGGTTTCTAGTAAAAATGTTGACTAGAAACATTTTCCAGTTATAAATCAATGATTGCTAGTTTGCTAATTTCAGCAGATAAATGATTTGTGTTTGAATCAATAATGCTCTATTCTGCCATGATTAGTTGAGGTTATATGTATTTTATTAATATTTAGAAAGATGGTTAAATAAGGAGAATTTAGTAATTAAAGAAGATGTGGATTTTTATGGTGTCACATGCATTCACTGAGTATTTATTGAGCACCAAGTTCAAGGCATTGGGATGTGGTTGTGAAATAAACATAAGATTTCTGTTCTCTTAGTACTAACATTTTTGTGAGGGATACAGATAATAAATGGGGGAAGAAATTAGCAGATCAATAAGTAAGACAACTTTAGGTGGCAAATGTATTGAAGAGAACACCACAGAGTGAGGAGATGTATTTATGCAGAAGTGTGAACAGGACTTGCTGCTGAATGGAATGTGGGTGGTGAAGGGGTTAAAGAGGACTCCTGGGTTTAACTTAGCTTGTAGGTGGATGATGGTGCTATAGGGAGTATAGGAGTCCCTGTGTGTTGATAAAGGGAGCAGGCTTCAGAAGAAAAGCAAATCGAGCATCTTAGTTTGGGCCTGTTACATTTTAGACACCTTTGAGGTACCTGTGGGAGTGAGATCGATCATCCTGCTGCTCAGTGGGGAGTGCAGACTGGACATCCACATTTACAGGTTTGCAAAGGCACACAATAAAAGTACAGAAGTTTCTCTCCTGGAGGCAGTCACTTTGCTGTCTTGAATTCCAACCCTAAGGTTGTAAAACCTAACTTTAAGACTCTGAAGGGCCCAGACGTAGGAAAATTCCAATTCCCTCAAGAAGTGAATCAAAGGTCCTTTTCTATTCCCATTTTTCACTGCCTTCCAGCTCCACAGTCATTCTCCATGGGAGTAATCCTTCCCCTTGCAATGGTCCATTCCTGGCAGTAGCCTATATCTTTCTTTAACCACCTGAGTGCTATTGTCGTATTATACAAAAATAATTGTATTAATCTACAGACTATTTTCATGCCTCCAACTCACCTGCTACTGCACTTGTATCCCTGGGCTCCCTTTTTTAACTCTGATATCCCCTCCAATCTTCTCACTATTGCTGGTTGCCCCAGGTTCTGTTCTTGTGTGGGCTGCTGATGGGAAAGTGAGAAGCATGAAGAAGGGTTTGATTTTCTTTCTGCTCTGCAACAAGAAAAAGAAACAAGGAGTGATCAGACTGCAAAACCAGCTCAATTGCTTCACACAATTGTCTGAATGACTTGCCTCCGTGACTGGGAACTCGGGGCTGAGTTTCTAAGGCTAGGCCTGGGTTTGGGGTGTGTGGAGCCAAGTGGGCTGGGGCTATTTTAATGCAGTTGGGGTCAAGCTGAAAGGGGAGTTGGGAGAAGGGTTTCAAAATAGCCATTTCCATATAACCTTTATGATATCATGGGTATAGGCAAATCCTGCAAAGAAAATATTCACATAAACTAATGTTTACCAAGTGATACTTGCTCCAACTCACCCTTACTTCATCCCAAAGACCCAGGGCCACAAACTGTCCATCCAAATATCCCCTGAAAATATCACATAGAAGATCTAAGAAATAACTACAGGGGTGAGTTACACCCTTGTGAGGGGGTGAAGTAGACGGGTGGGGACATTGGACACCATTTCAGATTGGAGGTTAAAATGTGGAGCAGAGATGAGGGTCCATGGTGTAGTATGGAACCAGAGGGACTGTCTGAGCTGCAGGCAGAGTCATGAGAGCTTTCGGTTGGCACCACGGCAGTGGGGCATGGCGGTGCAGAGATGGTAAGTGCTCAGCTCAGTATGACCCAGAATCACTCTGGATTTCTTTCTTACTCCTAGCTGCTTTTTTCCCACTCTTGTCTCTTCGAGCCCATTTGTGCTGTTGCCCCACTGGAGGAGAGTTCCTACTGCAAAGAGAAGAGGCAGCCAGGCAACCTGGCATCCTGACATGGCTACTGGAAGGACAAGTCTTCTTCATGGATCACAGCCACATCTGCAGAGAAAGAGGATTTATCCAGAGAGATCAAACCTATTAGCCCTTCCCTGACTCTGCAGATTTACAGGAAGTAATACAGTTAATTTCTAAAAGTGTGTTAAGAGAACTAGGGTTAAAGGTGATCTCATCAGTCTATTCCTATTGGATGTAGTGACTTTCAAGCAGGCCAAGGAGATGACGTAAGGCAACAGAATTTGGCCATTTGGACTACAGGTTGTGAGCCTGGAAGCTGGGTTCTCGGTAAGGGACTGGCAGAGTTTCAGGATGATCAGGACGAATGCATCTGGCAGGATGTTGTCCTACATTAGTAGAAGTCTCTTGAGGGGGAACAAATGCCCAGATACAATTATTATTATTATCATTTTTCTGGTACTGGGGATTAAACTCAGGGACATTCTACCTCTGAGCTGCACACTCAGCCCTACTTTTTATTTTGAAACAGGGTCTCACTAAGTTGCGAAGGGCCTCACTAAGTTGCTGAAGCTGGCATCGAACCTGTGATCCTCCTGTCTCAAGTACTGGGATTAAAGGTGTGCCCCACCATGCCCGGCAGACAAAATTATTAAAATAATTCATGTGGAGGGAAATAATTGAAACCTAGAAAAATGCCTGTAAGAAGAAATGTTCATCAAATCTGAAGAATAAACACTCGAAAAGGATATTGGAAACAACACAAGATATACCAGGCACACCAAACTGATCACAATTCTTTTCACATATCCATAAAATAGTAAATGAGAAACAGAGTAATGGTTAATTTAGAGAAGCATTCATAAAGCTCTTTTACATTTTCCCGTTATGGTGCAGTGTAGAAATGTGATCAGATAGCATGGCTAGTGGATTTGTACTGCAGAGTGAACATTCATGTTACTCCAAGAGAAGTCTCTAATAACAGCCCAGAGATCCTCTCTTCATCTAGGCCTGTGTGAAATTTGACTGAGAAGTTAGATTGGGTCATAAATCACATCTCTTCCAACTTCATGACTGACTCAAAATTCAAGATTAATGGTAACTACTAAAATAATAGAAGTAGGATTGAAAATGACATGAACAGGCTAAAAGGAAGGCTTAAAATCTGTGAGATAAACTGTTGCAGTGATAAACATAACGATCTGCAGTTAGCTTCCAAAAGTCAGCTGCCTACGTGCAGAATGAGCCGCCAGACTTTAAACCATAGGAGGTTAAGGTACAAGTTCAATATAAGCCGTCAGCTTGATCCGGCTGTAGAAATAAGGCCAACTGTTCTTAGACGATAGGAATAAAAGCATAATGTGCTAATAAATGAAAACAAAGCCTATTAAACTCTTGACTATGTAAATACTAACCGCACCTGGAGTACTGTGTTCAGTTTGGATACCACATTGGTCTGAGTCCATCAATGGGGACAGTAGGATTCTAGAATTCCTATCATGAAAGGACCTAATAAGGTGAAGGGGATTGTTTAGCTCAAGGGAAAGGAGGGACAACTGTCTTCGAACATGTTTAAGGACTTTCAGAATGTAAGAGGAAACATCTGATCCTATTTGATTTCAGAGAACAATATCAGAAGAATTTGTTTAAAGGTAAATAGAAGGTTGATATGAAGGAGGCCTTTCTAATAATTTCAGCTGTGCCATGATCCCTAGGTTGGCTCATACGTTACTGAGCTTTTCTTCCCTGGAGTGTTTAAGCCCAGGATGAATTATTTCCATAGAGCTCTGCTATAAAGGGATTCCACCACCATGCAAGAGCTTAGACTGGAAATTCTGAAACCTTCCTTCTGTCTCTAACAGTCCATGATTGTATCCCTTCCTCCTCGTTGTACAGCTACCACTTTCAGGTAAAATGCAGCTTTGTACCTATAGGAAACTGTGTGTGTGTGTGTGTGTGTGTGTGTGTGTGTGTACTCATACCCAAGTGTGAGTGTACTTGTACATGTGCAAATGCTCACGTGAGCTTGCACACATATCTGGAGGATCTGGTGCTGCACCATGCAGGAGGCACACAGGGAGCGAACATGATCCCCTCCCCATCACTTTCTGCTTCTTCCTCCTCTTCTCTATAGTTCTGTGTCTCAGCCACTGCCCTGGGTGCAGTTGGAACCATTCTTCTCATCTAACCCTAACCCTATGTGCAACAGAAAACTGAGCTTCGTAACAGGCTGATGCATAAACGTAACAGGGGAGAAAGAAATGGAGGCCCAGAGTAGACAAAAATTAATTTCAACCCATTTGATTAATAAATATGTGATGCACACATTTTGCTATAAAAACATAACTTTATCCCAAGTTGAAACTCCTCACCATTGAAATTTCTCCCATGGAAATTCTGGCCAAGTATAACTTCATATGAAACACAAAAGGCACTCTTTCAGAAGGGAACACTGCAGGGAACAGGGATGTGCAGAGAGGGCCATAGCTGCATTTGAAGCTAAATAATTTCATTGTGTCTTCGGGAAAAAACCCAAAAGCCTATTTTTTCCCATAAAGCCACAAAATGCTTCCACAGAAAGCAACTCAGGAAAAAAAAAAAAGGATATTCCTGCATTTCTCATTTCTGTAGAAATTCCATGAGGTTTTTATCTTTTGATTTTTGTCAGAGGTTAAGAATTTTTTCATATAGCTGCAATTTCAACCTTCTGAACATTAAGCAGATATAAATTATCTACAAGGCTAAAAAGTCTTTGATTAACAAGCTAGGGAATTGCAGGTATTAAAATTGCCCCCCAGAGGGAGCCCATATCGTTCCATGAATACATTAGACATCTACTTTGAATTACAAAGAAAAATTAATTAAAAAGTATATGTTTATAAGTAATGTGTGTTCCCCTGAGTTCATTCTAAAAGCCACATATATGCAGAATCTAATAAAAGTTAAATTACATTAGCTGCATATTTTACTGAAGCAACATGAGGGAAAGGATAAAAGCAGGTGCTACCTAATGTTTCGCTCAGGAGAGCTTCCTCAATGCCCCAACAGATCTGAATAGATTCTAGTGCTCCGCACCCACTGGAGAATTCCGTGTGTGGCTGAAACAAGGACTTGCAGCTACTTAGGAAAGGGAGATTCGGTGCTGCTGCGAGCCGCTATGCTCCCGATCTATCTGCCTTGCTCTGAATTATCCTGGCCCTGTCCACGTGAGTTCTGCAGAGTTGGTGGCGATAGAAGGATTCAGCAGGCTGGATTTACACGGCGTCGTCTAGCTGAGAAGTCGCAGGCAGCACTGCGGCTCGTTGGCCATTTTGACAAGCTCAACCTCAGGCACAGAACTCCCTTCTGTCTCATTTATCAGACGGTGTGGCCTTAGCATCTCTAGATGTGTGCGGGGCTAGAAGCAATAAAAGTGTTATGACATCCAACACTTTCCCATATTTTGTTTATTCCATAGACATCTCATTTCGTTAGCTTCTTGTGCCTTTTTCCCCCTCCCTGTGCTTTTTCCCTTTCAGTTACCATGGAAACAATTTCCCTGGTAGGGGAGGAGCCTAATGGCATCCAGGAGTGTGAAGTAAAGTCAATTTATATCATGGTTTGTGAAATATTGGGAGTTTGTAATGGTTGTTATCGCCACATATGGCAAATCAATCTCTCTCCAGAGCAAATTTCTAAATATTGATATGAGTATGGGAGTGAGAGAATTATATAGAACCAGGCAACTCAGCAACTCGCATGGCAACCTTGAGGATCTATATTTCTATTTTGTTTTTCATGCATAAATAGAAAATAAAGTAGAAAACAAAAACTGTACTCTCTATGTTCTTTTTAAAACCTTTTTATATTCTCCAAAGGTATTAGCTAATTTCTCACGAAGAAGTACATCGTTGTTTCAATTATACAAATTAAGAAGTCCTATCTGATCACGTACAGAGTTTATAGGTATGTGCAAATGTGTAATTTCTTTACATATAGCTTATATGCAGCAGGTCACTATTCCATCTTCCCTCTTACCATTATCATTCTCATTTTAAATCGATGGCTATTTGGACAACCATGCTAATCTAGAAAATGTAGGCTTTAAAAGTTTCTCAAAATATGTGCACTTCCCACAAGCAACTTAGGTGATTACATGTTCAGGTTTCAAAATAGCCTGGTTGGTTCCCCTTGTCAAAAACCAAAATTTGTTTATTTGGTTCTGCTTGTAGCTCGTGCTGCTCTCTGTTTCCTCTCAAAGAGCCATGAATGATGAGACGACAAAATATTGGATTATTTGTGCTGTTGAAACAGATGCCACCTGAGCGTTGACAGGTATTTTAAGTGTAATCTTCTGCATTTGCTTAACACTCTCATTTGAAAATTTTCAAACCTTGGGCATATTTTTTTTTTTCGTTTACCACCAGAATGAGTCACCTCTTGTGTGTGAAGATCGAGCTGGGGATAAAATCTGAACTGAACGCAGGAGTAGGGCAAAGAGAAGCCGAAGGGGAGTCACAGTGAATTTGAAAATCTGGCTGGTTTCAAACACAGATGTAGAACAACCAGGAGGGTGGGGGATATTCTGAGACTTTTCTTTCTTCTGGAAAAGGTACCCTAAGTTAACTATAATGAACACAGAAGTGTGTCTTGAAAGACAATTATTCTCTTTACTTGTCCTCTGATGAAGTGTGGCTAGAGGCTGACTGGATCTTTGAAAGGTATAATCTTATTTCCTTTTTGGATTTGGGAAAATGTTTAATATTTTGTCATCTTTTGAAATGAAGACTTTTTTTTAGCTTAAGAAAGATAGCTGAAGCTTATATTCCCAGTACTTGTGAGGCTGAAACTGGAAGATCGCAGGTTCCAGGTCAGCCTTAGCAACTTAGCCAGACCCTCAGCAACTTAGCGATACCTTTTTTCAAAATAAAAAATAAAAAGGGCTGGGGGCTCAGAGGTAGAATGCCCCTGGGTTCAATACACAGTACCTACCAAAAAAAAAGTAGCTGTGGAATTTTGAAATAAGTGCTCACAAAATGATTTGAAATGTTTAAAAATATAATTGAAAACTTAAAACATGAGATTCTTTGCAATTAAAGACAATAGAAAGGAAAGGCTGGAAAGCTGCAACAGTGGAGGATCTGACCATCAGAACCCTCCTTCTTTCTCCTCCCCTCATCCTCTTTGGCCCTGAGAAATGTTGTTTAAAAGATCACCACCATTTTGACCTTGCTCTGTTTGTACACATGAGTTGGCTTTACATTTGCTTCTTACTGAAAGAGTAAATCCAGCGATAAGCCTGTGGTAGCACTAGGACATCTAACGTGCATGGGGACAGGTTCAGGACAGACCCTGCATCCTGAATGGGAGGCAGTAGCACAGGGCGGGAGGTGTCCTGTCCAGGCTGAGGAGAGGGGACTGGGAGAAGAGTTCTGCAATTGGAGGATCTGAGTCCATTTTTGTTCCACGGAAGCATGCGCAGTGTATGTGTTTCCCTGGAGCAGACAGGTAAAGTCCAGCCTTGTCCTCTACAGATTTTACAACACATAGTGTAAAATTAAAAGACCTGTTTGCTACATCAGTCTTCTTCACTCTGCTTGTTTTCACCCTTGGGATAAATCAAGTGTTTCTTTCAAACACACTTTAGTTTTATTTTTCATTATTTAGAAGACTAAACTTGTGCCTGGGACACGACAGGGGTGTGGCAGGACCACTGGTCTACTCTGGAGATGAATAAATGCAGGAAGTGGTGCAGCTTCCTTTCTTCTTACTGACTGAACATGGCCATCAAGGGAAGTTCCTGACACCAATGCTCAGCTCTCTCCAGTGGGACCACCGCTGGCATCAGCTAAGGTCAGAGCCCTACTGTTGCTCTCAGTGTCCTTATTGCTGTAAGTAAGGTCAATGAAATCAGGATGTGCACCCTCACCTCAGTTCCATAGTGAATGCGATGCATACCAGACAAAAGATAAGGGGGTCATTGTAGGGACTATCTGGATCCATCACTCAAGGTTTTTTTTTTCTTCTTCTTCTTCTTCTTTTAGGGAGAAATTTTCACTTTTTATCAGCATGCTACTTGATAGGTAAAATTGGAAAGGATAAAATATTCTCTCTGTGTGTTTATCATTTGTTTGTTTGGCTTTGATTTTGGATGGATACAGGTCATTGATGATCTGAGGAAAGGAATATAATTAGGAGCCTGCATATGATGAAGAACATAGTCCATGGTATTGTTCACAGTTCCTTCTTCTGAACAGACATGGGTGGATTCATTCAGCAGGAAAGGAGGAGATTCACTTTTCAATTTTCAGTAACTGTGTCTTGGTGATCTACACTTAATTTATACCAGCTGCAGTTCTCTGCCCCCTGTCTTAAAGATCTGTAGTTTCCATCAGGACATCCAGCTCCACCTACACGTTGGAGCATGGGAGACGCTTCCGCCTTCCCACTGCAAGAAGGGCAAGAATGGCCACATGTAGGAAGTGACAGAAAGGGCACTGTGTTATCCAGGAAGTCCGGGAAAGTATGAAAGCAAAGAAGGGGCTTCAATGGCATGCTTAAAGAAAAGGAGTTGGAATTATAAACAAGAAGATAGAGTGTAACGCCAGAAGCAGGCAAATCTAAGATACATAGGATGAGAAGCAACATGTTCAGATGTGAGGGTCTTATTCTAGGAGTATCACACGCCTGCCCAGGACTGCTGTGGGTGGAATGTGTCACAGGGGAGGCCCAGCATGGGGTTGGCAGGCTGAGAGGACCAGCCACACCTCAGTTCTCATCATGTGGTTTCCTAATTTGGTTAGGAATGATTTTTTAATTACATTTTTTATATTGAGATAATGTTAGATCAACATAGTTATATGAAAGAAGACAGAGAGAGCTCATACATCTTTGTCTATGTTCTCCTACTGATAGCATAACATCTTGGAAACCATGGCTCAATATCCAGAATTGATATAGGCAAAGTACAACACCTTAGGATCCTTCAGGTTGCCATTTTATAGCCACGCCCATTCCCTCCTATCCCCATCCTTTCCTCCACTGTATAACCACTCATCTGTTCTTCATTTCTATAATGGTGTCAGTTTGATGTTATATAATAGATTCATACAGTATATTACCTTAGAGTATTAGCTTTGTTCTCTCAGCATAATTCTTTGGAAATTCATACAGGTTGCTGTATGTATCAATAGCTTGTTCCTTCTTATTGCTGAATAGTACTTCATGGTGTGAATGTGCCACAGACTAGTTAGCCATTCAGTAATTTCCATTGAAGGACATCTGGGCTCTCTTAATTCTGGGCTGTCATGAGTTACTAGTAAAAGTAATTCAAACTTTATAAACAAGTTTCTATAAACTCCATGTATAGATACTCATGTGAACTCAAGTCATTCTTTCTCTAGAGTAAGTGCCTAGAAGTAAAATTGCTAGGTTGTATAGTAGTTGCATGTTGAGTTTTTTTTTTTTTTTGCGGTACTAGGGATTGAACCCAGGGGCATTCTACCTCTGAGCCACACCCCCAGCCCTATTTTTTTTTCAAGAGATAATTTTTATTTATTTATTTATTTATTTATTTATTTATTTATTTTTAATTGGTGCATTGTAATCATACAACTTGATGGATTTCAGGGTGGTAGAAGTATACATGCACACAAGGGTCAATTAGCCCTCCCCCAATTCCCACCCCCAGGGTCTTGCTAAGTTCTGGAGGGCCTCACTAAGTAGCTGAGGCTGGCAGTGAACCCAGATCCTCCGGTCTCAGCCTCCCAAGTACTGGGATTACAAACGTGCGCCACCACGCCCAGCTTGCAGGTTGATATTTTCAAAAAATTATCAAGCTGTTTTCCAGGAGGCTATACCAGCTGGGCGTGGTGGCGCACGCTTGTAATCCCAGTACTTTGGGAGGCTGAAACCGGAGGATCCGGGTTCGCGGCCAGCCTCTGCTCTCTCGCTCTCTCTCTCTCTCTCTCTCTCTCCCTCTCCTTAGTGAGGCCCTCCGCAACTTCGTGAGACCCGGTTTCAAAATAAAAGTTTAAAAAAATAGGGCCGGGGGCGTAGCGCGGAGGTAGAACGCCCCTGCGTTCAATCCCCGGTACCGCAAAAAAAAAAAAAAAGAGGCTGTACCATTTTACATTCCTATGAGCAATGTAAAGGTGATTTCATTTCTATAGATCCTCACCAGCTTTTGGTATTGTCACTATTTTTTATTTTATCTCACTGTAGTTTACTTTGTGTTTTCTACTAGGTAATGACTTTGATCATCTTTCCCTGTGCTTGTTCCAAGTCTTGTTCATTTTCTAATTGGATCATTTATTTTTACTGATAACTTTTGGAAGTCCCTTAAATGTTTTAGGTATTAGATCTTTAATAGATAAATGATTTTCAAATAATTTCTCCCACCGGGTAGTTTATCTTTTTATCCTTTTAACAAGGTGTTTCAAAGAACAGAAGCTCTTAACTTGTCAGTATTTCCTTTTATGGATCATTCCTCCATTTTCAAATCTAAGAACTTTGTACTTAGCTCTAGATCTCAAGGAGTTTTTTTTATCATATCTTATTCTCAGAAAGTTTTATTGTTTTAAATGTTGCAATTTTAAAGTAAGATGTGAAGTGTAGGTTAAGATTCACTTTTTTGACTATGGATATTTAATTGTTCCAGCACCATTTGTTGAAAAGGCTATCTTTTCATCAATGAATCATTTTTGCACCTTTGTCAAAACCCAGGCAGATATATTTATGTGGGTCTGTTTCTGGGTTCTCTGATATGTTCCATGGATTTATGTGTCTATCCAATTTCCAACACCATATTTGAATACTGTGACTTCATAATAAGTGTTGAAATGAAGGAGATTGACTCCTTTCTTATTTTTAAAATTATTATTTGCTATTCTACTTTCTATGCCTTTCCATATACATTTTAGAAAAAAAACTTTGTATCTATAAAACTTACTGCTAAGTTTTTTGTTAAGAATTGTGTTAAACCTGTATATCAAGTTAGGGAGTGCTGACATCTTTACTATGTTGAGTCTTCTAATCCATGAACACTGTATGCCTCTCAATTTATTTAAATCTTTAAAAATTCTTTCATTAGACTTCCTACTTCTCCACATCCTCACCAGCATTTGTTATTGTTTGTGTTTTTAATTATTGCCATTCTAATTGGGGTTAGATGAAATCTCAGGGTAGTTTTGATTTGCATCTCTCTGATTGCTAATGATGTTGAACATTTTTCATACATTTATTGACCATTTATATTTCCTTTTTTGTGAAGTGTCTATTTAATTCACTTGCCCATTTTTTATTGGGTTGTTTGTTTTTTTAGTGGCGAGTTTCTTGAGTTCTCTGTATATTCTAGGTATTAGTCCTCTATCAGAGGTAGCTGGCAAAAATCTCCTCCCATTCTGTTGGCTCTCTGTTGAGGTTCTTGATAGTTTCCTTTGCTGTGCAGAAGCTCTTCAGTTTAATGCAATCCCACGTATTGATTTTAACTTCTTGTGCCCTTGGGATCTTGTGCCTATGCCTATGTGTTGAAGAGTTGGACCTATGCCCTCTTCAAGTAGCTGCAAGGTCTCTGGTCTAATTTCCAGGTCTTTGATCCATCTTGAATTGACTCTTGTGCAAGGTGAGAAAGTGGGGTTTATTTCCATTTTTGTGTATGTGGTTAACCAGTTTTGCCAACACCATTTGTTGAAGAGGATGTTGGTGGGATTGCATATTAGTGCAACCACTTCGAAAACAATGTGGAGGATCCTCAGAAGACTAGGAATGAACCTACCATATGACCCAGCAATACCACTTCTAGGTATCTACCCAAAAGAATGGAAACCAAACTACCAGACTAATGCAGGAATATCTATGTTTATAACTGCACAATTCACAATTGCCAAACTATGGAACCAGCCAAGATGTCCATCAACAGATAAATGGATTACAAAACTATGGAATATGTACACAATGGAATTTTACACAGCCATAAAGAACAAAATTGCATCATTTTCAGGGAAATGGATGGAATTAGAGAACATTATGCTAAGTGAGACTAGTCAGTCACAAAAAGTGAAAAGTCGGATGCTCTCCCTAATATGCAGAATAGGGCATAGGAGGGACTCCAGACAAAGATGGAGAAAACCTTAGATAAGTAAAGAAGGTGACCTAACTGAGGGAGATGGGAGGGGGGAAGAGGGAAACATCCTAATGTACAGGATGTACGTATACAAATTTATCAAAGTCAACTACTATGCTGAGCATGAGAAGGAGGGAAGGGGGAAGGAATGAACATAGGAATTGGGGGAGGGCTAATTGACCGATGTGCGCATGTATACTTCTATCACCCTGAAACCCATCAAGATGTATGATTACAATGCACCAATAAATAAAAAAAGAAAAAAATGATTTCATCAAATGGTATTATGTTTAAAATTTTAGTACCCATATGTTCATTGCTAGCGTAGAGAAATACAATTGATTTTTTTAAGAATGTTAAGTATCCTTTGAACTGCTAAATTTATTTCTTAGTTTTAGTTGTCTTTTAGATTCCCTTGGATTTTCTACATAAATAGTCATGCCATACAAATAGGGACACTTTTTTTTCCATCTTTTTCCATCTGTATGCATTTTGCTTCCTTTTCTTGCTTTACTGTACTTGCTAGAACTTGCAGCACTATGTTAAATAAAAAAGATGGTAAGTTAGAACATCTTTGCTTTTTACCTGATCTTAGGGAGAAAATATTGAACATTTTTCACTGCTAATCATAATGTATGGCTTTTTTATATGTAGTCTTTATCAAATTGAAGATGTTCCCTTCTATTTATATTTCCTGAGAGTTTTGTTTTCACATAATAAATTTTGCCAAATGCTTTTCTGCATCAATTGATATGATCACAGCATTTTCTTTTTAGCCTGTTAATATGGTAGATTATATTGATTCATTTTCAGATATTGAACTAGCCATGTATCCTTGAAAATAATTCCCACTTGGTTATAGTTTAAATTCTTTTTATTGATGAATTCTAATGCCAATATTTTATTAAATATTTTTGTGGTGCTGGGTGTGGTGGTGCATGCTTATAATCCCAGTACTTTGGGAGGCAGAGACCGGAGGATCCGGGTTCGCGGCCAGTCTCAGCTCTCTCTATCTCTCTCTCTCTCTCTCTGTCTCTCTCTCCCTCTCTACTTAGTGAGGCCCTCCGCAACTTCATGAGACCCGGTTTCAAAATAAAGTATATAGGGCTGGGGGTGTAGTTCGGAGGTAGAATGCCTCTGGGTTCAATCCCTAGTACCGCAAAAAAAAAAATTTTTTTTTTTGTTTAAATATCCATGAGGCATATTGGGCTTTTTTTCTGCTTTTACTTTTTTGTATTGTCTTTGTGTGGTTTTGGAATCAGGGTAATCCTAGCTTCATAAAATGAAGCGGAAAGTGTTCCCTTCTCTTCTATTTACTGGAAATAATAGTTTAGAATTGGTGTTGATTTTTCCTTAAACATTTAATAGAATTCTCCAGTAAAGTCATGTAGGCATAGAATTATCATTTTGGGGAGTTTTTAATTTATGAATTAAATTTCCTCCATAGTTATTTGGTTATTCAAATTATGTGTTTTATGTTAGGTGAACTGTGATAAGTTTTGCTTTTTGAGGAGTGGCCCATTTCATTTGTCAGATTTATGTGTTAATAGTGACTATAGAAACCTGGCATGGTAGCCACACCTGTAATCCTGGTACTTGGAAGGCTGAGATAGGAGGATGGCAGGTTTGAGGCTAGCCTTAGCAATTTAGTGAGGCCCTCAACAACTTAGTAAAACCCTATTTCAAAATAAACAATAAAAAAGGGCTGGAGGTGTAGAAGAGTAATTATAGAATTTCCTTCTTATCTTTTTGCTGTCTTCAGGACAATAATAATAATCCCTATTTCACTTGTGATACCAGTAGATTAGATCTTTTCTGTTTGCTACTTCTGCTAGAAGATTGTGAGTTTCATTGACTTTTTCTAGTAATTAGTTTTCATTTTATTTATCTTCTTTATTGCTTTTTATTTTCAATTTTATTGATTTCTGCTTTTATATCATTTCCTTCCTTATGCTTGCTTTGGGTTTATTTTACTCTTATTTTCCTAGGTTCTTGAGTTGCTGCTCAGATTATTAAGAGTTTTCCTATCTTTTGTGTATAAATTTAGTGTGACAAATTTCCCTCTCAGAACTGCTTTATATGCACTGCACCAACTTTGATATACTGTGTTTTTAGTTTCATTTAGTTTAATATATTTATTTTCATATCTCTTGAGAGTAGTTTCTCTGATCAATGGATTATTTAAAGAATGTTTAGTTTTCAAATGTTTGGAGAATTTCTTGTTATCCTTCTATTACTGGTTTCTAGTTTGATTCCATTAGGCCAGATAGAATACTTTCTATGATTTCAATTATTTTAAGTCTGTTGAGGTTTTTTTAATGGCCCAGGATGTGGTTTACCTTGGTGCATATATTGTGGGCCTATAAAAAGGGCATGTGTTTTGATGTTGTTGGATGGAGCATTCTATAAATGTAGATTAGCTCCTGTTGGTTGATGATGCCTTTAATTTATCTATCTGGGATGATTTGCTATCCAGTTATTTTATCAATTATTGACAGAGGAATGTTGGAGTCTTCTTTCTCTCTCTCTCTCTCTCTCAGTTTGTTTATAACTGAATTATCTTCATTCTGGCTGCTTTAAAAATTTGTCAGGTTATTCCAACATCTCTCTTTTTTATACTTTTATTGGTGCATTATTGGCTCACATCATAATGCAGTTCATAGTGATAATGACATACATGCACACAGCACTTGGTGGGCTCCAGCTCCCTCCTCATTCCCCTTTCCCCATACAGAGTATTGAGATTGACATTGGTATTCTCACATAGTTACATAATATCAATGGAAGTGATTTTTTCATTGTTCCTACCTCTCCCTCCATCCACAGACCACCTACTGTGGTTTCTCCTCCATTATCTTAGGTCCCTTTGGTATCCTGGTTACTCCCTAGCTTCTGCATATGAGAGAAAAGATAAGACCCTTCACTTTCTGTGACTGACTAATCTCACTTAACATAATGTTCTCCAGGTCAATCCATTTTCCTGCAAATTACATTATTTTGTTATTCTTTATTGCTGAGTAGAATTCCATTGTGTGTATATTCCATAATTTTTTAACCCATTCATCTACTGGTTGATACCTAGGTTGGTTCCATAATTTGGCTATTGTGAATTGTGCTGCTATAAACATAAATATGCATATATTACTATAATATTCTGATTTCAGTCCCTTTGGAAAGATTCCCAGGAATGGTATAGCTAGATCATATGGTGGATCCATTCCAAACTTTCTGAGGAATCTCCACACTGATCTCTATAGTGGCTGCACTAATTTGCAATCCCACTAACAGTGTAAAAGAGTTCCTATTTCCTCACATCCTCACCGGCATTTATTGTTGTTTGACTTCTTGATGATTGCCATTCTGATTGGGGTTAGATGGAATCTCAGTATAGTTTTGCTTTGCATCTCCCTGATTGCTAATGATGTTGAACATTTTTTCATGTGTTTATTGGCCATTTACATCTCTTCTTTTGTGGAGTGTCTATTTAGTTCAATTGCCCATTTCTTGATTGGGCTATTTGTTTTTTTAGTGTTAAGTCTTATAAATTATTTGTATATTCTAGATATTAATCCTCTCTCAGGGGAATAGCTGGCAAAGGTCTTCTCCCATCCTGTAGGCTCTCTCTTTAGAGTCTTGGTTTCCTTTGATGAGCACAAACTGTTTAATTTAATGCCATCCAATTTTTTAATTATTGTTTTATTTTCCTGAGCTTTGGGGGCCTTTTTGAAGAAGTTTCTACCTGTGCCTGTTTGTTGGAGTGTTGGGCCTATGTCCTCCCCTAGTAACTTCAAAGTCTCTACATCTCTATCAATTTAGTGATGGCATCCATTTTGTTTTGTTTTCATTCAATTTGAGATCTTCCTGATTCTTGGTATGATTAGTGAATTTCTGTTGTGAGTTGGATAGTTGATATTTCTGTATTATCTTATGAGATTCTTATTTTAACATTCTCAGCTGCTTGACTTGCCTCCAGCAGGTGAAGGAGGGTACTACTTTGTGACTACCAGGTGAGGTAGAAGTCCAAGTTTCCCATTAGCCACCACTGACACCTGAGAGGGAGGGGGGCTCTTTGTTACTGCTGAGCAAAAGCAGACATTCTGACTTACCACACGGTCTCCACTGATACTGTGTTGAGGGTAGTGTTGGGGGAGTTCAGGATTCCCCCTCCCCTCCCATCTCATTCACTCCACTGATGCCACAAAGGGTGGGGGAGCTCTCCACCAGCTAGTGAGAATGAAGGTCCCAATTCCCCACTTGACCTTCTGTTGTGCCTCCTTGCTGAAGGTATTGGCTACTTGTTACAGCCTTATAAGACTGGGAGTCTGGGATCCCAAATTGATCTTTATTATCTTGGGGGGGGTGCAGTTTCAGTTTTTGCATTTTTGTTTGTTTGTTTGTGGTGGTTGGCCAGAGTAGAACAATGATTGTTTAAAAGTCTTCTATCTAAAGCACGCCTTTTTTTTTTCCTGCTTCTTTAGATACACAGAATAGGAACAGACTGGGGCTGTGTGTGTGTGTGTGTGTGTGTGTGTGTGTGTCTGTGTCTTGGGTTCTTATGTTTCTGATTTCTTCAGCTCCATGTCCGAGAAAACCCAGAACACTCACTACTCTGTTGTTCTTCATGTCCAGAGGTACTTGGCTGATCTGTCTCCACCTTTTCAGGGTCCTCCTATGTTTGGCTAGTGTATAATGTCCACAGTTTTTAGTTGTACTGAATGGAATGAATAGGGAGCATACACCTATCCCATGAGTCATGTTGACTCTTTTTTTTTTTTTTTTGTAGTCCTAGGGATTGAACCCAGGGGCAGTCCATTTCTGAGCTACATCTCCAGCCCTATTTTATTTTTTATTTTGAAACAAGATCTTGCTAAATTTGTAAGGGCCTCACTAAGTTGCTGAGGCTGGCCTCAAACCTGTGATCCTTCTGTCTCAGACTCCCAAGTACTGGGATTATTGGAATCTGCCACCACACCCAGCTCTCCTGTTACATTTTATGATGAAAGAGCATCCATAATAGCAAGCACTTGCATCAACCCTGGGAGCCATGAAGAAGACCGCTCTAGTGGGTCTTTGGACCTAGGAGATGGCCACTCCTTTCTGACAACACTGTACCCATTAGGAACAGTTGGAACATGTTCCATAGGCAGGTATATTTACCTTATTACTGTGTATATAGATATCACAAACTATGAACCAAAACTTTCCTACTTTCTTTTAGCCTGTTTACTCTTACTCATTGAGATCACTAGATGCAAGGTCTCTAATAGTTCAAGGAGAATTAGAGCACCTATAAAACTAGAGGATTTGGGAAAAATATATGTGGGTTCAAATTTTTTCACCCTTATTCATAGAAAATGATTTTTTAAAGTCTTAAAAGTAGGGGGAAGCAAAAGGAATTCAAATAAAAGCTTATGCAATACTAGAAAATATTTAATCATCTTTCAGGGTGGGGGTTAGCTTTAATTTATAGTGTTCTCCAATCTCTGTTATGTAAGCATTTTCGCCATGGTTGATTTCAAGCTACTTTGTGTGAGCACTGGGCAGGAGTTGGGAAGAGATGCTACTGCTTTCACAAGTTGGTATGTGTCAGCTCTCCTACACCACTGCAAGTGATAGTGACTGCTAAAATTTTTTGAGCAGAGGACCTCAGTGCCCACCTCACTCCGTTATGGCTGTGCAAATCAGTGTCAGAGAACATAGGGGAACTTTCACCACATGACAGAGGAGAGAAACTGTATTTTCCTTCATACTCCTGAGAAGGGCTGAACATTTGGCTGAATGTGAAAACCAGGAGCCCAAAGCAACTTTGCCGTCATGAGGGGAAATGTCAGGGCAGAATACAGCGTGAGTTTTGTATGTGATAATCAGGTGTGTTCACGCATCTCAATGAATGTCCATGTAGAGGTCAGGCAGCAGAAGAACAACACAGCAATTGAACATCCCACTGGAAACCAGTGGAGGGCTGATCATGACCAGGGTAGAAATCCTAACTGGTCCTCTGCTTGCTGTGGACAAGAGACACAGCATCAGTAAAATGCAGATAATATGAATACCTACTTCTATGAGTGTGTGGTGGCGATTAAATACAGAGTATCTGTTGGGAGTGGTGGCACATGCCTGTAATTCCAGTACTTGGGAGGCTGACTCAGGAGGATCGCAGGTTTGAGGCTAGCCTTAGCAACTTAGTGAGGCTGTCAGCAACTTAGTGAGACCTTGTCTCAAAATAAAAAATAAAATAGGGTTGGGGATGTAGACTCCCCCTGGGTTTATTCCCCAGCACCACAACAAAAAAAGTATATAGTTAATAAATTTTGAGAATTTAAAAAATACATGTTTAGTATTTTTTAAAAAAATAACTTGGCCAGGCGTGGTGGCGCACGCTTGTAATCCCAGTACTTTGGGAGGTGGAGACCGGAGGATCCAGGTTTGCGGCCAGCCTCAGCGCTTGCTCTCTCTCTCTCTCTCTCTCTTTCTCTCTCCCTCTCTCTCTCTCTCTCTCTCTCTCTCTCTCTCTACCTAGTGAGGCCCTCTGCAACTTCATGAGACCCAGTTTCAAAATAAAGTATAAAAAAAATAGGGCCGGGGGTGTAGCGCGGAGGTAGAATGCCCCTGGGTTCAATCCCCGGTACCGCAAAAAAACAAAACAAAACAAAACTTAAGTATGTATTATAACTCCATCTTATTACTAAGTCATTTGTTTTTAGTTATTTCTTCTGCCTTCTAAAAGGAAGAAAAGCAAGAATTTTCAATTGTGGACATATCCTTTTTCCTCTGGACCCCTACGGATACAGACCAGGAGTACTATGAGGGTGAGGGTTTCTTTGAAGGCAAGAAGAGAGAGGCTGTAATGTGAAAATGGGTGACATCCAGAAGGGTCAGACATCGATTGATTATAACCTAGGAGGGATATCAAGGAATGTTTCTTCATTTCTCATTCTTCTTTGCATTAAACTTCAGTGTTCTTAAGTAAGTCCACTAGCCTGGTTGGGATTAGAAAATATTGTGCTTTGGTTAATAAAAACAAAATTTATAAAATAAATAAATTAAAAATGAGATGCATATCTCCCCTAAGTGTCAGCACACATGTATTCATAGAGTCAAATAAGAAGGTGCAGCATGGGGTACATATATAGAAAAAGGTGGACCAGGAAATGTTTGTTGTAAGGAAGATACAAGATGTAATACAAGCTCTGGGATGGTGGAACTTGTATTTGGTGGTAATTTAAGCCTAAATTACATGTTTTGTAGAAGAAGATAAATAGACTACTTAATTGTTTGGCACTTTCAGTGATAGATTGGTGTCAGGGCAATCTTTCTGGGTAGTACTTTGCATATTTTGATAGTTCTCTGCAGTCTACTACTGGCTGCTAAGACAGTCATTTCTTTCAGCTATGAGAGAAAATTATTAATTTAAAGTGAAATTTACCATTGCTTTAGGGCTTCCAATGATGTGTACAAAATACAAATTCAACAATTAAATTACATTAAATTAAATTAACTCCAGCAGCTATAATTTCCCTTAAAAAGAACAGCAGAGTATTGGGCATGGGAAAATGCAATGTGGAGGCTATTATTTTTTCGGATGGTTTTAGTTATTTAATCTTTTGATTCTCACAAGAATTAGGATGTTCAAATATACTTTTCATATGATTTGAATCTCTCTTATTAAATACATCTATTTGATAGAGCTATGAAATTTTTCTATTTGACAGTGTCTCTCTGTATTAATAACTTGTCTACTTCAACTGAATCATTAAAACCCATCAACAATTGCTTTAGAGGCGTATAACAATAATCTAGCACCTACCAATAGGAACTGATAACTATTGCAAAACCAAATTACCACCAGATGATATTGATTATAGCTTACTTAAAATATGTATATTTCCTGCTTTTGTTTTTATCTAATATTCATTTGATAGTATGAGCATCTTACAGTCTAGAACTATTTCATTTTCTCTACCTATGCAGTGGTTGACATGTCCTATTTGTAGTCTGAGTTGAGTTGAATGAACATGTGCTACTGGGTGCCGATTTCTCAATGAGTTCTTACCCTTCATTTTCAGTATCATATTCAAGCGAACAGCTTTAGGATTATTCTCCTCTCCCCCTTCTTCTTTTTTTTTCTTTTTTTTGCATGTATATTTTGTCTGGATTTCTGAAGTTGATTTTTAGAGAACCAGCTTTATATGTAATTTACTTTAAGAATTAAAGATTGCCTATAACTGTCAATGTTGCAATCAGAAATAATTCTGATTGGTCCATCAGCAGTTTTAATACAAAAACTTCAGTTTGCTAGTTTCTTTGGATAATGATGTTGAAAATTGCAGTTGGGAAATATGGATTAGAATTCTGTTTCTGACATATCTTGTTTTCTAAACTTGGTAAATTTACCTAATCCCTTTCTACCTTTGTTTCTTATATGTAAAGGAGGGGTAATCAGACTATAGTAATTTAATGGTGAGACTTTTAATTATCAAGATTATATATAAATTGTATATATATATTATTGCATATCATATATAAATTGTGAACACATGATTACATTTTTAATTTGAAGCATTAAGAATTAATTTCTTATGAAAAGATTATCACTTATCTTTTAGGAACCTACTAACAATGTGGAGTGTGATGTCATGTGTACAAGAGTCAATATCTATGATATATCATTTTAAAGGATATCAATGCCCTTTTCTCATAAAAAGCAAGTTTTTATCAGATATAAGAACTGAGCCAGGCGTTCCCTGCTCCCACAGGCTGTCAGAAGTGAGAATTCATTAGTTCTCGAAGCAAGCAGTCCCTCAATCACAAGGAATCTTGCAAGCTTTCACAGGTCTCAGAGGAAGTTTTCGCACCCCTTTGCATTGCCTTAAAACTGAAAACTGTTTGGAATTGAGTTTAATCTTAATGTGGAGAAAGTTACTGGTAATTTTTCCTTTTAGTGGTGTGTGAGATAGAGATAGAGATAGAGATAGAGATAGAGATAGAGATAGAGATAGAGGGAGAGAGACAGGGAGGGAGAGAGAACTGATATAAAAGTCCTATAACTTTTTTCTCTTATGTATTTTCCTTTTTATGCATTAGAATTTTGGGTGAGTTGGTTAAGACAACTCACCCAATAAAATATGCTCAAAGCATATTTTAAAGGTAGTCCAGGACTATAGCTTTAGTAACAACTTGTTACTAGCTTGTCTGTGTGCTAGAACTCCAAAAGTCTTCCTGCAGAATTCTCTATTTCTCTGGGCTTATTATATTCTCTTGCAACAGCAAAGGAAGAACAATAGACTTTCATTTCTCTGACATACATTGCTATTTATTTATTTATTTATTTATTTATTATTTTTGGTGACTGAGCCCTGAGCAGACCTCTTGCTTGCTGACTGAGAGGAAAAGACCATGTGCTGTAGACAATTTCTATAGTGGTAAGAGATTTTTTTTTTTTTTCTGAGCACAGAGCCCAAATCGTGCAGGCTCTCAAAACAAACACCAGATGCAGTCTGGTCCACAAAATGTATTGACTTGACAAGGGATGTTTTTAGAAAAAGAGAAGGGGGAATCAAATCTGGAAGACAATGTTATGAATCTCTTCCAAGTAGGAGGAAGAGGGATTGGAATTAGAGCTTGGGTCATGCCCTCAGGAAGCCATTTTCTTGTGTCACCACTCCAATGTCTCTCTGATTAAATTAAATTTCACATAGATGAAAGGAAATCTTTGTCATGTGTAAGTGTTTAAAACTGTAATAATCTGATCCCCTGTAAATCAAGTTAAGTTCCATTTAATAAAATTGTCCTGGGTGAAGGAATTTGCAGAAGTTCTAGTCTCTTCAGCCCTGGGTCTCCTTGGGAAGACAGTATGGTGGTCTCCTTTACAGGCCTACTTTTGGGTGTTAGATTCTCACCCAGCCGAGGAGAAGGCATGCACCCGGGTCTCCCATAACCTACAACTCCAGGAATAAAGGATGCTCAGTGGGGTAGGATCATGTAGAGCAGTGGTCCTTGGACTTTGAGGCAACAAGAATCACCCGGAGACCTCGCCGTGACACATTTTCCTGAGTCCTGTCCCCACAGACTCAGGGGTGGGGACTAGGTGCATGAAGTCGCATTTCTACCTCCAACACACTTGCAGCAGTGCCCTGCTGCTGTTTGAGAACCACACTTTGAAAGACTCCTCGTTCCAGGGAGAGGGACCACAAAAGGTCAATGTGCTCAGAGCTCTAGGCAATCATCTTTTTACTTGGAGAAATTTTGTCCCTGAACAAAAAGATGAACAAAAGAAGGAGAAGTAGGAAGGCCTCTTGCAGGCCATGCAGGAGTCAGCCTGGTATCATTTAGCATGTGTGATCTCCATAGCATCCCAGAGGAGGAAAGCACCGTCTCTGTCCATTCGGGCTGCTATAACAAAACACCACTCACTGGGTGGTTTCTCAACACCAGAAATTCAATCTTCACAGTTTTGGAGGCTGGGAAGTCCAAGATCAAGGTCAACCGATTCTGTGTCTGGCGGGGGCCCACTTCCTGATTCACAGAACATCACCTCTCAGTGCCTCACACGGCAGAAGGATGAGCTCCTTTGGGGTGCTGTTGTAAGGACACTAACTCCACCACAAGAGCTCTGCCGGATCACCTACTCACTTCCAAAGGCCCCACCTCCTAATGCTATCACACTGGTGACTGAGTGCAACGTAAGAATTTTGAGGGGACACAGTCTTTTAGACCACATGGCTAAGCAGCTGACATGAGGCTCAAACTGAAGCTCTGCCTCTCTCATGAATGCTTTTCTCAAGATCCTCATATTAC
The DNA here is from genome assembly GCA_004027185.1 of Glis glis. NCBI lineage: Eukaryota > Metazoa > Chordata > Mammalia > Rodentia > Gliridae > Glis > Glis glis. Next base: position 41,683 of record PVJS01002376.1, on the reverse strand, counting down.
TCATATTTTAAAAAATTAGACAGGAAGTGTGCTAATGAAATTCATCCCACTGATTAAAGGAGCCATTACCCAATGTGCTTGAATTCGAGCAGGTTTATGAACGTTTCTTGAATAATAGGTACTGCATGGGGGTGGTCAGGACTTGCAAGTCATTTTTTTTTTAATATTGGTGATTGAACCAATGGACATTCTACCGCTGAGCTATATATCCTTATCCACCTTTTTAAAAACTTTACTTTGAAATAGGGTCTTATTAAGTTGATGGGGGTCTTGCTAAGTTGCCGAGGCTGACCTCAAACCTGCCATCCTCTTGTCTCAGCCTCCCAAGTACTGTTAAGTCATTTTTAATGAAGAATTGCTTTTCCATGTACTACCACCAGTTCCCTCCTCCTGTCCCAGTGGTCAGACGGTCCCTTCCTTGGCTCCTCCATGTTTCTCTCTGATGAAAACTTGCGGCTGCCCTGACCTGAAGGTAAGAGTGATGTTCTTCAGTGTGGTCTCAGGCCAGCAGCTTCACATTATAAGGTGAGAATTTGTCAGGAATTCAGAGCCTCAGTCCACATCCCAGACCTATGGTGGAACCATAGTCTTCCTCTTACCAAGATCCCCAGGTGATTCATATGAATGTCCAAATATGAGAAAAACTGATGGAAAAGATGACAAAAAAAAAAGTGGAGGAAAAACCCCTTAGGTACTCACCAAGATTCTTCTCATTTCCTGAGGTGGGCATCATCTGTACTTCATGCCAGGAAGTTCATTAAGTGCAAGGACTCCATCAGCGTATTCAGTTCATTTCTAGCACTCACTCTGACGTACACTGAATGACAAATGACTTTCTGCTGAACAAATGAATCCAAGATCCCTGCAGCAGGTGCAGGGTTCCTCTGAGTTACAGAATCATGACAAAAAATATCTGTGCTTTTCCAGATATTTTTTGTGGGTACCTCTAATTCAACTTGCTCAAATTGATTTCTTTTTTTTAAATAAAGGGATTTCTTTATTTTTAATGTGCTTTTATTGGTGCATTATAGTTCACATCACAGTGTAAATTGTATCTGCTGTGCCTCTCCTGTTTTCCTTCTTTCTGAAGATGGCACCCCTTTTCTCTAGTCATAAAGTATCCTTGATCTGACACTCAATAAATTATCATGTTTTGATCACCTAATCATTACAGAATCTGTCTCATTCTTTCTAAGATCACACTTTCCATGTTAGAAACCTTGTCTGTTTAGTCAAATCTTGTTGTTTTATTTTAATGGCATAATTTAGTGTTACCTTGTCTATCATTTTTATATCCCTTGTATCTATTCCTGATACTACCTCTAAAATGAATGTTCAAACTGTAATCCTGATCAAGGTTGTGTTTTGTTTTGTTGTTGTTGTTGTTGCTTAAAGAGTTTTGTGTGGCCTTCAGGATTGAATTTAATTCTGTAGATTGTTCTCCACGATGCTGCATTATCTGGGCCCTGCCTTCTTCTCTGTTCTCATATTTACCCTTCTCCTCTTCTGACTATAATTTGGCCTCACTCTATTCCTTTCAGTTCTGTTGAATGCAATTTTCTGTCTCTTGCATCCACAATTGGCTGCTCGTTTCTCTTTCCTTCTACACCTACTTATTTCAAAGACCTTCTCTCTCCTTTCAGGACTCAGGCCACTGCCTTTGTTGTTAAGGCAACTTTGATGCCTGTGCTGCCACAGGTCTTGTGCATGTCCTGGTCCTAGGATTTATCCTGCCATCTCACAATTGTGTTTATCTATCGGGTCCACCTGTGCTCTTCTTCAGAACAAGTCCAGAGACTTTTATCTTTATATCTCCATGACATATCACAGTGCAGGAATCAATGTGGATCTTTATCATATTTTTTTGAATTGATGAATGAATAATTCAGAGGCAGAAATTCTCAAACAGGGACTTAGTGGAAAGTTGCAGATTATAAGTACCTCTTGAGAGCAAGAATCATATCATGTTTACCAGTGAACTCTAAGAACTTAGCATGATCTTTGGAATATAGCATGGACGCCATAAATATTTCTTGAAGAAAAAAAGGGATAGATGGGATGACAGATGGATAGATGTTGACTACATGAGTTTTGCTCTAAACTTTGATTCTCTGCTCGATGGAGGCATTATTGCTCCCTGCTTCTTTCCTCTTGTTTTTGTCTTCTGTTTCCTGCTGATGGATATATCTGTTGGTCCAAGCCTGTGTTAGTTTGAGCTAGCAATGACAGGGACAGGAGTTATATTAGTACCTTTTGTCCTACCCTCCTAGAACTCAGTTTTGTTTATAACTTAGGTCTGGTGTATCAGTAATAAGTTCTGCAACTATATGTCACCAACTTATTAATAATAGCCTTGAGGGATCAAGGCATATTGGGTGGGTTTGTTTCATCTTCTCTCCTCTCAGGTTCAATTTCCTTTGCTAGAGGCTGGTACGTCCCACTCCCCGCACTTGACTTCCTCCATAGAGAGCTTTTAGCCATCATTCCATGCCCTACTAATATCACACTCTGCTACCTGCCCTATTTCTGAATCATTATAAGTATCAACTACTCGATCATTTCTGGTGCTGAGTCTACACATCCCTGTTTTTACCTCCCTTAAGCCCTACATTTCATAAGATACAGAAGTGGTATTCTTTTATTTTAAACCCAGTGAGGAAGAGCTGGTGGACATTGAGGTAGTCCTGGTAGGCCATCTTATTCATCAGATAAACTATTCATGCTGAGAACCTATCCAAGAAGTTTTTCTGGGATGTATTTTTCTCATATACATTTCTCATATACATTTCTATTATTCTCTAACATATTATTCTTAGAATAAATATCTTTAGAATAAAATATTTGAGTTCATATGGATATAATTCTTAAATAATTGAATAAATTTTTTTATTCTAATATATTATTCTTAGAATGAAATAAATATCTTCAGAATAAAATATTTGAGTTCATATGGGTATAATTCTTAAATAATTGAATAAATATATAAGTAGGAGAGACAAAAAGCTCTTCCCTAAAGAAGAATTCCAACTAATAAATGTGGAAGAAATGAAGAACATTAAAAATCCACCAATAAGCAACTCCTCCAGTAATAATTATAGGTAAGCATACTCACAGATATGAAAGTTTGTAGGCAGGAGTTTGAGGAGAAACATGATATTTTATAGTCTATAAGTGTCTCCCCCAAGTATTTATTAACTACAAAAAAGAAAAATAGTAACTTCACTATAGAGAAAACTGCCAGTGAAAACTGCCACCTTTCCAAGTGATCGAGGATGACATCATGCCTTGAAATGACTCATTGAGAATAGTGATCACTTTTACCTTATTATTGCCCAAAATGAGTCATTCTAAGGTTATTGTGAGATAAAATCAGGAAAACAAAATCCACAATTGGATGGCAATCCACAAAACACCTGACTCGTACTCTTCAAAAGTTATCAAGACATGAGAAAAACAGAAGACCATCACAGACCAGACAAGGAGAGACAATGAATTGTTACAGACTAAAGAAGATTAAGGAAACATGACAGTTTAGTACGGAAGACAAGAACAGTAGGGAAAATCTTATAAAAATGTAATAGTCTATAGTTGAGTTAATAAGTTTTGCTGATCATACTATGATTATGCAAGACATTAATACTAGGAGAAATGAGGTAAAAAGATAGATAAGAATTATCTGTATTTGTTCTACAACTAAATTCATTTCAAAATAGTGTACTTTGGCTAAAAAAATGGGAACAGCTGAAAACAGAGCCTGGTATAGAATACATAATTACTAAAATCTATCCAGGCTTCATCCATGTCATTGTAGCTTCTGTCTGCTCAGACTGCTTGCCCGGCCACACTGTGTACAAGAACCCCCAAGCTTCATATACCTGCACTCTGCCCAGATCTGAACCTTCAGTGACAAACTTCATCTCACCACTGTGTGGTCCTTTCCAAGCAAGGCATAGAGAAATTGAGCTACATTCGCTTTTCTCCAATCGCGTTGAGCAATGCTACTGAAAAATGCTCATTTCTTGCTTTGTCTACCCAATGTCTATGGTCAGAGACTGCTTGGTTTTCTCTGAATCTAGATAGAGAATCCTAGCAAGATTGCTGGGAGATGGGCTCATGCACGGGAGACCATATTTCTCTAATCTTCCAGAGCTCTTGGACGGCACCACTGCCTCGATAGATAAGGAAAAATGTTTTCAAAAAGCATTTGACAAGGTTTGACATTGAAGATTTATATCTAAAGCAGGCCCAGGGAATGGGAGGTAAACAGCATATTGTAACAGAAAACTAATTTAAGAGTGGTAGACAAAAAGCAACTGTAAGATGGCAAGCTCAGCTTCGAAGGGGGTTAGAATCAGCTTGCTTTCCAGAGCTCTGGGAATAAGACCTACATATTTGGGGACATGTGCAGAGGAGACAAGATCATTGAATTTGCCGGTGATACTAAAATTGAAGTCTTAGCAAATAATAAGGTGCAATATTATCAGATTGAAAAGGATTTGAATTGCGGGTGATTAAGGCAGAGGATGCCAAATGCAGTTCAGGTATAAAGATACAAACTAATAAGTACAGGATCAAGGAGCCAATTATGCAGAACATATACCCAGAAAAGGATTTTAGGATATTGTGGGAAAATCTTCAAAACCATCAGCATAGAGCACAGCCGCATTAGAGAAAGCAACCCGGATTTACTAGGTTATCTCATCAAAGGGGAAAAAAGATGAGAAGAGGGAGTGAGTGATACTACACTTTTGTAAGGCATTTACTTGATTCCTGTTTTGAATATAGTGTCCACTGCTGGACTGAACAGAAAATGAAAGAAACGAGGCTTGGGATGGGGGATGCAGTAAAAGGAAACATTTAATTGGGAAACCATTTGCATTTTAGTCTCATTGGGAAATGGGGGATTTAATAGAAGAGGTTTTAAAAATTGGATGTTCTCAGGAAACTTTTTGAGATATGGAAAATGCTGAACATATTGTTGAGATGCATACCCTGTTGTAGAAATAGGCCCAAATATACATCAAAGAACTCAACTAAAAGTTGACTTTAACACCAATGTGTTGGTATGAGCGCATAAATGCAAAATTCAGCCCCAGGGTTAATACCGAGGAACCAGAGCAGAACTATTTAATGCCACACACAAGAAAAGAAAACTGCCAGGGAAAGCTGGAGAAGTAGAAGTGCAAATGAATTGAAGAGACACTTAAACCTATTTTTGGTGAAGGAGGTGATTAAAAATCATTGTTAAAAAAAATCACAGGGAATGGGGAGTGAGAAAAAATTTTAAATGACCAGTTTTGACAAGCAAAGTTTTTTCTGATTGTGTCATCTTCATGTATCAACTAGAATGTAGTTATGTAAACAAGTATTGAAGTTTTCCACTTCTTTATGTTTGTGTGCATTGCTGTTCTGATTCCGCCACAGGGAATATGGATCCACTTTAATATAAGTACAGTGGATGCCAATTTTGCATAGCTCAATCTAGCATTCTGTTTAACATGGTCTACTAGATTCAGTATGTATGAGGGAAGTATGGAGCCCTGGCTGGCACTCAGTAAAGTCAAAGCAGAGTCAATTTTACTGGTGATTTAGGATTAAATAATAATTTTCATTTGAAATATGCAGAGAAGTAAAGCAAAATATTGAGTCTTGTTTATCCTTTGATACTGCTATGTGGTTATCTCAGCCCTCCACTTTACTTTGCATGATAAAGAATCAGACATTTCTAGCTAGAAGGGACCTTATGAATCATCTAGTACAATCCTCTTAAATTACAGATAAGGGAAATGAGAAACAGAGGGGTTGGGAAATTTACCCAGACTTCTGAAAGTAGTTAGAAGACAGCTCAAAACTAGACTCTTGAGGCCTAACCCAGCATTTTAACATTCAAAGTTGTGGGCTCCTAAATTGATAAAAACCAGTTCAACAAATGCTGAATTTCTGCAACTAGGTTTAATTTATGTCTCATTTTTGTGTGTTCATTTTCAAATTTATGTTTTCATTTTTCAGAGTAGGAAACCTAAAATGCTTATCAAATTGTACCATAGGGACTGGTTGGGTAGCAGCATGGAGCTCAAGAAGCCATCATTTCTAGGGCAGTAACAGTGGTCCAGCGTGTTGACCTGGGAAATGCTGTATCAGTCCTTGAGAAAGCATAGACCTTCTAGTAGAGCCAGAGAGCATTTGGAACATACATGCATTTGGGAGTCTGAAGTACTTTGTGTCTAGTAGCATCTCTACGGTGAACTAATTCAACTTGCGTAGGTCCAAACTTCTTCCTATGTCTTGTGTCTCCTTAAATGAGAGAATATATTAGATTATCTACAAAGTTCTTAAAGATTTAAAATCCTAACATGTGATTACTGTAAGGATGCCTGCAAAGTAGAGGAGGAGGGGGTAGAGGGTGAAAAAGACATTGGAGTGTGGTCAAATGTACACTTAGACATTTTTTAGGAGGGCACCCATTTGAAAATCAACATGAATTTCTCAATAAATGAAGCACTGTCAGTTTTTCCTTCTGAAACAGGCTACATTTGGGGGAATTTAGGGTCAATGATATATAAAAATATGTAGAAAGTTGCTAGCATTATGAGAAAAATCCATGATCCTTGGACCAACTGAAGGAATATTCCTCTCATGTCATGTTGTCTAGAACTTAGGAAACTCAAGTGTAGAATCCAATGTATCTTACAGAGGTAAAATATTTATATAACTCCTAATTAGGGAAAGTTTTTTTCTTATTTATCCTTTAAAAGTTCCTTCCTTTGACCTAATGAGTTTACATTAAAGCCTGGCTCACCTGTTAATTTGTCATTGTCTCCTGCCAAAAAGTCTTCATCTTGTTAAACTCTCTAGAGATAAAATAGAAATATCGATATAACATGATATCACATGTGGATTTATATTACTACTCTTACAACACAGGATTTTACCTATGGGAATTTTTCATGCATATTCTTTAAATGTTACATAAATCAGGAGACTTTTGCTTTTACTAATGAGTATCTGTTCAATTATTCAAATAACACTAGGTTACATATTCAAAGCAGGGTAAGAGGAGTGGAATTTTGCAAATGACATCTTATTATTTGATGAAAAAGTAGGGGCAGCCACCCCATGTGCCTGACTTTTAACTTCACACTGTTACTGTAAGCTCTCCTTAGGAGTTGAGATTGCCTCCAATACCTGTTTTTCTGAATATGATTTGAAAGTATGATGGTATAATAATTGTGTACCAGCAATTCATAGACATTTTGCAATATGTCAACCACCAGGCATATGATAGTAGGATCTATAATTTATTCTGTAACATTTTGAAAGCCTATTAAAGGATTTTGTAAAATGTTTGGTTCTTTATACTTTCTAAACAACATAAGTAAAATGTAAATGAGTAAATGATGTAGTGAGGTCCCAAAGAAATAGTATTAATCGTTTTTTTTACCCTTATTTCAGGAGTTTAGAAGCCAAAACTTTCAGAGCTCACTGCTATTAATTACAGTGTAATTGTTCATATTCAGTCTCCTTGATTTTCTTGCTATTTTTCTTCTAATTCACTTGTAAGAGGTGATGTTTTGATGTTGCCTAAAGGAAACTCTCACTCATTTATATGTGCCCAAGTTTGTATTACAAAGCTTATGCAATAATATACTTTAAGTGGGTTCAATTAAATGACATTTAATAACAATATCAGAAAGTACTTTTGTGATTACATGATTATAAAGATATCTTTGTGTTTAAATACAGATATTTTGTCTGTTTTTTGTGCCATGAGGGTGGGTCAGTCCATTAATAGCTTATGAAAAATAGACATCTTTAAGATATATAATCTCTAAATTTTAATTTAATTATGTATGAGTACACACAACAGATATTTGAATAATTGTACATGGATGCTCACTTAGTATATTATCATGTGAAACATTAATGTAAAAAATGAATTTGAAGAAACTCAATGATATGAAGCTATTCAATAAAAACCAGAATACCTTTCCACCTTTAAATGTTAGAAACATACAAAGATATATGAAATTACTGTTGTTATATTGAAGAGAAGGCAGTCTATATATTCTTATTGCTTTACACATCAACTAATGTTTTCTAAGACTATTTGTTGTGGTATTTAGTCAGTCTCAGATTATTATGTCGATGTTGGAATTAATCAGCGTATATTCTTTCAATGAAGAGTATAAATTAAACCTCGGAATTTATTTTAAAATATTTATTTAGGATATGAAATGGGCTCTTGATGATTAGTGATATTCAAACTGATAAGGAAGAGAACTTTCTGCCAGAAACTCTCCACTTATCTAGGCACCCTCACCCATTTCACTCAGTATTATTTTTACTAGAAACGACCATACCAAATATAACCCACAAAAATAATAGTTTTGCTTCACTTGCTTCGCCTACAGTGCCAGGGGGATGGATTTAATGATCTTATGGGTCTTTTCAATCTCTCTAATATTTGTGAAATGGCAACTGTCAATGTTGAACAAGAAATTGCTGAAATAGCACAACTTTTTGAAATGGATAATATCTCATAGGACAAGAGCCCAGAAATGGAAAGAACAACCATACACCTCACTGAAACTCATCTCAACAGGATGCCAACTTTACTCTTCAGCTAATAAACACAACCAACTTTAAAAATGTGAACTGTCAGTGAGTCAAAATCAGCCATTTTGAAAATCTTAGTACCAGCAGCTATTGTGTATGCCAAAGAGAACAGTAACTCTAATGTGCTTATTTTTCATTTTGGCTTTTGTAATTGCTTGACCATTTACTTTCTATTTAGGTCAGATTAAAAAGTAAGTCCACGTATGTATGTCCTAGATTTAATTAAGTTTAAGGTTCAGTATTACTTACACTCTATTTGTTGATAAATAAAACTACAAAATTGTGTGATAATCTTTAAACAGATCTCTGAAGAAACAAGAAATTTAAACTAGAGTAGTTTCATCATCTGGTAAATTAAGCAATTAAAAGTTTTCTCCTTATTTTCCAGCAGAGTCTCTGAATTTGTAAACATTATGGATGTTTGACAATTTTTTTTTCTGTGGTGCTGGGACTCAAACCCAGAGTCTCATGCCTGCTAGGCATACACTCTGCCACTTCAGCTACAGCCTCAGCCCAACAACTAAGTTTTAAATTGTGGGTCTAGAGCATAAGAAAGAGAACCTTGAGAGAAAGAACACATGCAGAATTGAGTCCAAGATACTCTAATTCCCCCCTCCGAGGCATTTGACAAATTTTACGTTGTGCGAAGCAATAGACAAATGAAAAAAGAGCTACGCTTTGGGCAGTCTTCCAGTGCTGATGATATATTACCTAGGGTTTGGGACTCGTCAATGATGAAGGATCCTAGAAATCAGTTAGGACTCAGAAAGAATCAAGCCTGAGAACAGGGGAGAAAGAGAGTTAGAAAAAGGACTTATGCAACTGCAATGCAGTTGGTTCATTTCTTGATTAGATTAGGGTGGTCTTCCCCAACTTAAATTGCCTACCAGAGATTAAAAAAATGCATTCTCCACAGCTTCTCAAATTTTCTTGTATGATATCTATAATTTAGAGAAAAAAGTTAAAGGCATACAGAAGGGACAAAAGGAAAAAAAATCAGATACAAAACTTGCAGATGTCCTATTTATTCATGTCATCAAACACAAAGTTCAAAATACCTGTGACTATCATGTTCAACACAATATAAGGAAAAATGAGATATTTTACAGGATAAGTATAATCCATAAAAAGAATTGAAGGGAAATTGGACGATCACAAAATGCTATAAAGAAAATTAAGAACTGGTAGATGGATTTGATCACAATTGCCATTGCACAAGAATGGTTTATAAACTTGAAGGTATTATAGTAGAAAATATCCAAATCCAAACATGAAGTTCAGAAATGGTGAACAATTTACAAAAGGCACGAGACATATTGGAAATGTGAGGTCTAACATATATGTAACTGAAGTCTCAGAAAGACAGGAAAGGAAAAATATACAGAAATAATACTTTATTTCCCAAACTGACAAAAGATATAAACTATCAACTCACACATTGAGAAGAGATATAAACCCCAACTAGAAGAAGTTCAAAATACCTCTGGTTAAATCATAAAATTTCTGAAAAAGAAATAAGCAAACATTAAAAGAAGTCAGAGAAGAATAAAATTCATTATCATGGAGGAAGTAACAACAAGAAATACAGCTAGTTGCTTATAAGAAACAGTAGATGCCAATTGGAAGTAGAGCGAAAAATTTGAAGAGCTGAAAAAGTAAGTGACAACCTAAAATACTATACCCTTGAAAATGATTTTTTTTTTTTAGAAAAAAACACAGGCTTTATTCCATTTCGAAGGGCAGGGGAGCATGTTCTGACAGTGGGGCAGAGGCCCCTACTTGCCGGCGATGAGCGGGTTCCGCAGGACCACAATAACCGAGTCCCCACGCAGGAACATCTGGAGATGTTTCAGTCCTTGGTGACTGGCTTTGACTTCTTCTTGCCCTTGCCATTCTTGGGGACCTTGGTCCACATCTCCTTCACATTCTCCAGCACCATGTTGCAGTGCCTGTCAAAGGCCTTTACGCGGCCCAGGAGTTTCTTGTTGTTTCAGCAGTTGATGAGCACTTGAGTGTTGTTCTTGACCGACTGTGTGAGCACAGAGAGTGGACCTGTGTTAAACTCCTCCTCTTCCCGCTTCTGCAGTTCCTCTGTGGTCATCTCACTCTTGGGTTTGTTGAGGAGGCTCATGGTGGTGGCTGAGTGCTCTAGTCAGTCCCTTCTCCTCCGCATTGCTTCGGCCTCTCGAAAATGATTTTTTAAGAGTGGTAGCATAATATACATGTCTCCACATGAACATGGGCATACTACATTGCCGGAAGATGTTAAAAAATAAAGGGGCTTTTCAGGTAGAAAAAAAAATTGTTTCAGACAGAAACATAAAGCTGCAGCAATTAATAAACAAAGCAAAGGTCAATATGTGTACAAACATAAATGAACAAAAAGTAACAATAGTATTTTATGAGACCTGAAATACATATAGAATTTAAAAGCTTTGTAAAAATACAAAATAAGGTTATCTGAGAGATAAATATGTATATGAAGCACTTATCAAAACATATGCTGGGCATAAAGTTGATCTTGAAAACTTTCAAAGAATGAAAGTCCTTCAAAATGTTTTCTTTTTTTTGCGGTATTAAGGATTGAACCCAGGGGCATTGTACTTCCGAGCTACACCCCAGCCCTATTTTTTATTCTTTATTTTGAAACAGGGTCTCACTAAGTTGTGGAGCACCTTACTAAGTAGCTGAGGCTGGCCACGAACCCGCGATCCTCCTGTCTCAGCCTCCCAAGTGCTGGGATTACAAGGGTGCACCCCCACGCCCAGCTCTTTAAAATGTTTTCTAATCATAGTAAAGTTAATTTTCAAAGTCATAGAAAAAAGTCAAATTAAAAATGTTGAAGATTAGAAAAATTAAAAGTAGTAACTGCCCAAGGCATCAAAGAAGAATTCCCAATAGGTAATAGAAAATACCTTTATTGTGTAACAATAAAAAAAGATATACCAAAATTTGTAAGATGCAGCTGCTAGAAGAAGGAAATTTGTAACTTTAAATGTATTATATTTGTAGAGAAAGAAGGATGAAAATGGAGTCATCTAAAGATTGCTTAAAAAGCTAGAAAAAGAACAGCAAAAGAAACCATAAGAAAATCAAAGGAAGAAAATAAAGATAATACATAAATGAATAAATTAGAAAACAAATGAACGGAGAGATTTAACCATACCTTGAATTGACAAATTGATTACTTTGAAAGAATAGTGAAACTGATAAATATCTGGCAGGTTATATCAAGAAAAAAAAAGAAGCTACAAATTCCTAGTCTCAGGAATGAAAAGATATCACCAGAGATTCTTCAGGTCAATAGAAAGTATTATGAAAAAATTTATGCCAATAAGCATACAAATTTAAATAGAAAGTAAAAGTTCCTAGGAAAACAGTTTACCAAACATTTATAAAGAATAAATAAAACAAATGTAAAACACTTTACCTAATAAAACAAATTCTTAAATTAAAGCCTTTACAGAAAGAAAATTTGAGGTCTAGATAATTTCACTAGTAAATTCTTTCAAACAGTTAAGGAAGAAATAAACCCTTCTTACACAAATCCTTCCAGAACATCAAAATAGAGAAACCAGTTCCCAAATTAAATTATGAGGTAAAAATGTGACAATAACTTTAAAGGGGTGTTAGAATAACTGAAAATTACATTCCAATCTCACTTATGAATATAGACATGAAAGTCCTAAATAACGTATTAGCAAATTGAATCCAACAACACATAAACACAACAATATATCATGTTCTAGTTGAACTGATTTCAGAAATGGAAGATTGATTAAAGGTTGAAAATCAATCATCATGATTCATCTCATTAACAGAATGCTGCAGGAAATTATATAATTTCATTAGAATCAACAGAACAATTTGATAAAATTCAGTATTTAATAATTTTAACAAACTAAAAACAAAAGCGGAAGATTCTTAATCTGATACATAATATTTGCAAAAAGCAAACAATAAGAAAGAACCTCTAGTAAGCATCATATATAAAGACAAAATGTGGAATGCTCCATTGCTAGTATGAGAATCAGGCAAGGATATGGATGACACCCTTGCTTCTGAAAGCAAGGGTACATTGATAACATCTGTATCATCTGGAAGCTTGTGAGAAGTGCAGAATTCCAGGCCCAGCTTCAAACTGACTTAATCAAAATCCACAGTTTAAGATCTCCAGGTGTTTCCTATGCACATTGCAGTATAAGAAGGACTTCTTTACATCACTTTTATTCTTCATTGCACAGGAGGTCTTAATAATTGCAATAAGACAAGACAAAGAAATAACACGTACATGTGCTAGAAAAGAAGAAAGGAAGGTATGATTCGGGGAAACATGGTAGTGCATGTAAAAAAAATCTGAGGACTATAGGTAAAATTAGCACCTGAATTTAGTAAATCTTCTAGATGCAAATTTAAAATTTAAAAATCAAATATATTTCTATGTATTTATAATAAGCAATAACAAATGTGAAATTTTAAAACGATACGTAGGAAGAAACTAAGAAACATATTCTTTGCATGATAGTCTACAAAATATTATTGAAAGAAAGTAGAAAAACCTACACAAATATAAAAATATACAATGCATGTAAAGTTGTTAAAGAGGCTTCAAAATGCAGAGGCCTAAAGAAGAGAGAAATTACTTTTTCTCTAAGAATCATGGGGCGAACAATCTAGAGTGTGGGGAACTGTGTCAGAAGGAATTTTTGAGGGATCCAAGTTTCTTCCACTTTGTCCTCCTCTTTATGGGCAATGTTAAATGTGGAAAGCATCTTTCCCTTTAAGCTTACGGAAAAGAATACAGTTCAGCCAAAGCTATTTTTTTCTAAGCAAATGAAGCTTGATAAATTAATCACACACTCAAACCTCGCTGCAAGAAAGGCTGGGAAATGCAGCTTCTATCTGTAATGCCGTAAATGAGCTTTAACTCTCTTACTATGGACAAATAAAAGGGAGAGCAGATCTTCATAGATAACGAACAGACTCTATCACACGTTTGTGAATAATACAGTCTGTAGCTATCCAATAAACTACATGCAGACCAGTGTGAAAAATGTACAGAGCTCAAATTGTGGAGATAACAGCCTTGCACCATGCCTGTCTTAGCAGAGCCTTTATCTTCCTTAGTCATTCTCTTCAGTAGGAAAGAACTACAGAATTCAGTTGTAGTTCCTCTGATAGGCTTGCTGTCCTTTCCCCAATAACAGCATCTGTCATGAGTTTAATGATATATGAACTAATATTGAAATACAGTAGAATTTACTTAATAGAATGTGAAAGTAAATACCTTTGGGATATAAAATCTTTTATAATGTGACTAACCACTCTAATATAGCTGCCCCAAATGTCAAATGTGTTTAAATTAACATATAAGTTATTCTGAGATACTATTAACTATTAACTACACCAGCCACTGGGGTCAATGGGCTGCTGTTAATGAGTTAACACGCAGGTGATAATAGGTCAGAGATTATTAAATGAGTCTGTCTACGAGTTAGGATGAGGTTCCACGGATAATAGCAATGACTTCCAATAACTGTATCTTTAACAAGGTAGACATGTCCACCATATTTCAAAGGCAAGTTCTCTTCTTAAAATCACATCATGTTCACGAGAAGGCCTTTCAAACCACCTCCAGCCATCCAATGGTCCTTAGAGGCAGGAGTAAAAAGAAAGATGATAAATGACTGGGGCGTCCCTGGGACATGAAACTCCCCATGGAAGTTTTCTTGAAGTCCTCCCTTTGTAATGATTTCTCCTCACACCTGATAGGGGTTAGGACATGCTACCTCATGATGTGGTATCTGAGAAAATAAGAAAAGCAAGGTCACTCTTACCTTCCCCTTACATTGCTCCCTGAAGCAGGTCATAAAAGCTAGGATGAGTTTTCTGACCTTTCCCTGAATCAGGTCATAAGCCCCTCACTTAAGAGGTGATTTCTCTATACCAGAAGGAAATAAACATTCTTATCTATGAAGACAGAGTCACAAAGAAGAATATGAACAAATGGGCCTTACTAATTTTCCACTTGTTTATTATTGTTAGATCATACTTTATCTAATCATATTTCTCTATAACTACCACTCCACCTCTTCATCAAACCTAGCATTAAAAAAATCACAAGTTTACCCATTCTTCAGGTCATTATTTGCTTATGAAGGATCTCATGTCACAAATAAATTGTGGATAGATTTGTGTGCTTTTCTTTTGTTGATCTGTCTTCTGTTACAGTGGGCTCAGCTGGAATACAGACTGAGCTAGAGTAAGAAAAAAAATTTTCCTTCTCCCCTACAACCACATTGGCTAATATATCAGTAAGAAACATGAAAAATGTCTACTGGAGTATATCACTGCCCTGATGTGTAATGGATCTGTTACTAAGGACAAAGTACAGTGAGTAAAAACCCAGGCATCCTGTCATTGTTCAACTACCTTTGCCATGAAACCATGGTCCAGATGTATGCACGAAGAATAAATAAGACAAATAGACATTTAATTGTTACTCTGGTTTTTGGCTCCCAAATTATGATATAGAATTTTGTGACATAGTGTTTGTCTCAGTGGAGAGCTCCTTTGCTTAAACTCACCCATCCTGGGTGCTTTAAGGTAGAAGGAGGAGGCATTAGTTGCATACCCTGAGAAGCCGACTCCAAGATTAGACCTACAAGAGATTTATGGAGAAAAGTCCCTATGTGGGTGAAAAAGAGAGGAGAGAACTGGAGGAGGTGAGGAGGGCTGCAGGTATTAACCTGGGGAAGGAGGAAGGTGGGTAGGATAGGCAGTGGTAGACTCAGGTACAGCTTTGAGATTATTTGGGGCAGGCATTAGGGGAAGTTCTTGACACAGATGCCTGTCAGAGGAGTTGCTTAACAGAGAGATCCTGCATCTTGCAGGAATGGGCCTTCCCTAGAATCCCTAACATGCACACCCAGTCTTCCAGTAGAGCAGCTGTGAGAAGCCGGGGCTCAGTGACAGCACAGCAACCGGGGCTGTCTGAACATCACACTCACTGCAGCAGGAAATCCAAGTGGCCATTTTGATGACCACAATTTCTAATTTAATTTAATACAATTAAAGTATTTTAAAGTATTAAAGTATTTCCTTCTCTATTGGGTTCAAATATTAGTGAGAAGACATTGGGGAGAATGATAGGGAATGAACAAAGGGGAAAAAAAGAAAAAAAAACAGTAAAACATCATCAGGTCTTTTTAGATGCAGGAAAGATAGTCTTTTGACCAGGTAACCTCATGTTGCAAATAAGCATAGCTTAAGGGAAGACAACTGAGAAGCCTAACTGGGCCAGGAAAATCAGATTCTAAGCACCCCTCCCTGTCTTCTTCAAATGCTGGGGAAGAGTGAATGAGAAGCTGAGGGAGCAGAAATGGTCAGGTCATCTCTTCTTCATGCACATCGCAACCTTTGCTACCGCTCAAGCACAGGAGGCACAAGTTATACCAAACAGAACACATGCATGCGTCAGGACTTCCCACTTCCATTTAATTCATTAACTAATTACTTGATTAGTTTGTGTATGTATTTAGATTGGTAATTATATTAGGTATCTATCACTGCACAGCAAATTGCTCCAAGATTTGGCAGTTTAACAACAAACACTTATTTTCTTGAATTTTCCCTAAGGTTCTCAAGGTCAAGAAACCAGGAGGGGTCAGCTGGATGGATGGTTCTCACTCAGGGTTCCTTATTGGGCTGCAATCAAGTTGTCTACCAAGACTACAGGTACCTGAAGGGATTGGAGATACCTGTGACTCAGCACAGCCTTCAGTTGATAGCAAGTAGATCTCTCTGTTGTCTTACTCAACATAGTGTCTGGCTTCCTCTACAGGAAGAAAGAAAGAAAGAAAGAAAGAAAGAAAGAAAGAAAGAAAGAAAGAAAGAGAGAGAGAGAGAGAGAGAAAGAGAGAAAGAGAAAGAGAGAAAGAGAAAGAGAGAAAGAGAGAAAGAGGAGAGAAAGAGAGAAAGAGAGAAAGAGGAGAGAAAGAGAGAAAGAGAGAAAGAGAGAAAGAAAGAAAGAAAGAAAGAGAGAGAGAGAGAGAGAGAGAAAGAGAAAGAAAGAAAGAAAGAAAGAAAGAAAGAAAGAAAGAAAGAAAGAAAGAAAGAAAGAAAGAAAAAGAAAGAAAGGCCAAGACAGAAGCTGTGGGCTTTTTATAACTCAACGTTGAAAGTGCCACCCCATTCTTCTGAGCTATTTTAGCTGATGTATCACCAAGTTCAGCCAACACTCAAGGAGAGGTGACTTAAGTACAGCCTCTTAAGGAAAGGAGTATCAAACAATTTGTAGACATGTATTTTAAAACATATTGGCCATATATTTGCAGGTTACAGAATTCAAAATACATCAGCCATCTTGAATGTTGACAGTTTTCTTTCAGGAACCGCAGTTCTCTTTCTTGGGGTTATCAGTTTCCTGTGTGTCCTAGAGACAGTCTATGAAACTACAAGCTAATGCTGCCAAAGGATTAGCTCCGTGGGAATGATCCCAGTGGCTAGAGCCCAATCAGTGTCTTAGCTTTGATCAATTCAGATCAGCCTCCTTCCTGTGTAGAGTGTGAGAATAAGAATGGAAATGACCTTCCCTATTCCCACTTACAAACTCTTGCCAACTTTTACCCACTTATAACAGTAGAGTATGCCTTTTAAAGCATTGGCTTAACAAAAGCTATTTAATTGTAGCTGTTTCTCCCCCTCTGGAAGATTCTTTGTGGCTTTCTCTCACCATTAGCCAGTGCCTTAGGCAGTTACTAGAAAGAAGTAAATTGAGTTGCTTTTGTTATTAGCTGTGGTTTGTGAGTCAGCTTACTGCTTCTAAAACAATTATAGAGGGAAGCTATTATTTTAAATAGAAATCTGAGTATATTTAGAAGAAAATGAACCATGTATTTTATTCTGGCTGCCCCTGCTTTCCAATCTCATTCCAGAGATGAAAAGACTAAAAAGATTGCAAAAAGGGAGGGAGGAAGAAAGGGATGGATTGAAAGTAAGAATGAATGGAAGCTAAAGATTGAGCGATAGGGAAAAAAAGACCTGGAAGGAGCCAGACAATGCTCAAAGATTGGGGAGATGACACTTCAAATTTTTTAGAACATACAGTTAAATTATTCTATTATCTTGAGATTTCCCCAAATGATAGGATTTATGCTGACATACTATGCCAATCCATATTAGCCTAAAGAGATCAATTCTGAATAGCTTCATCCTTTTCAGGACGTGTAATATGTTGTGTGAGGATTCCCGGGGAAATGATGCAGTATAATAAAATCATTGTTTGCGTGTGTGTGTTTGCCCCAGATATGTCACCCATGGTTTTGATTCCCAGTTTTTTTAAAAAATGGAATCTAAGCCGAAACTAAAACATAAAGCGTGTTTTCTTTGACCTATTTTATAACTAGCTAATGAGAGATTGATTTTGCCCCCTATGGTTCTAGTATTTGAACATTGTAGATAATGTCCCTTGAGTCATAGTAGTTCAGAAAGTTGCCTTGTAAGTAATGCTTATGAAGAAACAATATTTTAATTGCTTATTTTAAAATTTGAATTAAGAAATTTAATTTATGTGTAATACTTGTACAAATATATGGAGTACAATGTGACTTTTTGATACATGTATACCTGATCAAATCAGGGTAATGAACACATCCATCACCTCAAACATTTATTGTTTCTTTGTAATGAAATATTCAAAATCCTTTCTCTTTAACTATTTTGAAATAAATAATGCCTTCCTATTGACTATAGGCACCCTACTGTACAAAAGAACACCAGAACTTATTTCTATCTAATTATAACTCTGAACCCACTGACCAATCTCTCCCCAACCCTCTGCCCCCTACTCTTTCCAGCATCTGGTAACCGTTACTTTATTTTCTACTTCTATGATATAGACTCTTAGTTATTATTTTTACTAAGCTGTATTCCAGCTTAAGCCACCTTGCAACCTATTTGGAAGCAGGTAGAGTACCACTAGTAAATAGTTTATAATTTTAGAGGTTCTTAGAATACAAGCTAAAAAACAGTAATTAGCAACAGGTTTATGATAGAGTTTCAACCAATAGGGTACTAGGGTAGACTTTCAACCACATTTTAACTCTGGTTCCAAAAGTTATAAGGTAAAATATAATTTATAAGGTAAAATATAATCCTATCCAATTAAGTATAAATAAACAATAGTTATAAAGTCAAAATGAAAAGTTAAGTGGTTTTTCTGAGAATTTAACCAATGTAAGAGGCCATCCTATCCCTGTCATTCATCCAGATTATTGTTTTCTAAGGCACTGCTTTAGTCAGGAATACCTCAAGTCAAAAACTCCCAGTGGCTCGCCATCTACTTGTCCTGGCATACCTGGTTCTCCATTCTCTGACCGTGACCTATTTCTTCAGCCTTAGTTCCCAGAGCCTTGCTCCCCATCCTTGTGCTTGACATCTCTCAATCCTGACAAATGGCATCTCTGAGGTCTCCATGCACTGGTGCCCACCCAAAATTAAAGTGTTTAGCTGACTCATTAGATATCACTATTATTTCAGTTTGTCTTACCATGGATATAAAGTAAAAATGACATATAGATGATCTATTAATTTGTTTTCTATTTTTATTATTAGGGCCTAGACTTCAGCAGAGAGGTCAAGACACCTAGGGCATTCCGAAGAAAGTATTTGTCTGATTCTGATACTGCATATCTCAGGGGCGTAAACATGTCTCACTGGGGTGACAAGACATGAAATGGTCCCAGATGCAGCTAGAGGCCTTTCTTGGGAGAGAGATATTTGGTATTAACTTTTTGGTTAATAGTTAGTGGATAAATGCCATAGCTACCTAGAATCCACCTGAAGTTGATAGGATCATCTGATCAACACTCTTGGAAGCCATCTCCAAATTAGAAATTGAAGGTCATTTCTTCAGATTCACTCTTCCTATATCACACTAAAATTAATCCTTATTATTTCAGAAGGCATTTCAGCCAAAAAGATATTGTAACACATTTAAGATGACAGGTGTAGCCTATATAAACTGTTATTATAGCTTATTTCTCAAAGTGGAATTGGAAAATATCATGACCTACTCCTCCACTGCTATTCTTGCATTCCATAATTCTCCTAAGACTCTATAAGTTGGAAAGGACTGCCTTCATTCCATTAACCCAGCAATTCTAGGAGGCATAATTACCAAAAGGCAGTCCTGGGTGCACTAGGGCTCCAAGGCCCTTTTATGTTGGACCTGTGCACCTTACCTTCTGGTCATCATAATTGTTTAGTCCCAGTATCATCTTTGTTCTTTCCATTGTCATGATATTTTACTATTAACTGTAACTATGCTCAGTGTCCTGTTTACATGTATAGAAAACCAAAAACGTTCTAGTACAGGGAATATAAATTGGTGAGTACATATTTTTAAATCAATTTCATTTGGTATTTCTGAGTATTAATGAGGGCATTCCCCTTTGGTTTCCCACAGTGACCCGCACACTTGTCTTGCCTGCCTGGCTTTATGATAATTTAAACTGAATGTTGTTCTTTTATTAGTGTTGCTATCAGGGAGGTAGACATTCCTAATAGTGAGCACCAGAAAATGTCCTTGTAAATATTTGTAATAGAAGTTGAGGATACGAGTAGCTGGGAACAGACATGGACATATGCATACGTGCACACTAATCGTAGGACTCTACATTAGAAATTAATAGTAAATTGGAGGTTGGGACTGGTTAATGCAGAAAGAAGAGAAAATAAATGGGTTGGATACTTTTTTAAAAAGTATTTCTAATTCTAATATCTAATACAATTGTCTGTATACATTCAGCCAAATCTGACTCCAAAACAAATGCATTCTGGGAAGAGGTAGGGGGTTTCTGGGATTTCTTCCAGAGACTGAAGAACATGGCAACATTCCACTTCCAGGCTAAAAAGGCACAGAACAGAGATGGCATCAGTAGACAGCGTGATGATCCACAACCTGGACTAATTCAGCAGATGCAGCAGTTTGGAACCAGAGGAGACTTGAGAAAGTAAGCACCATTCCCCAGCCCCTGCTGCTGGAAATTCTCATCAAATCCTGCAAGAAGAAAAGGCTGAAAGTAGAAAGGACTTCTATGGACGGTGAATGAGTTCTCTAATCTATGTTTTAAGAGGCAGGGAGACCTCAGCTGGCATGTAGGTTAAACATAGTTCTACAGAAGTGGTTCTCAACCAGCCAGGGAAGATTTTTAAAATTTGTGGGAGAATTTTTTAAAGTTTGAAAATTTATAGACAGTGATGAGGCATGCTACTAATATTTAGTGGGGTGGGGTGGGGTGGGGGAGGCAGGATAGTCCTGTACCAAGAATTGTCCCCAGCCCTTGTTATTTTCGGAAGTCTCATTGGATAGTCAAATAGGATAAATACATAAATTTCTGTGGTTATAATATTTATATTGCATACTTTATTTATATAAATCAATGGATATTTATCTAAGCTGAGAGACTAAGCCATTTTATATATCAGCACAGAATATTTTGGAATCATTTTAGTAGAAATTAAAATGTCTGAAATGTGATTATTGTATAAATAGAATATAATTACTTTTGTTTTACTTGGAGCTTTATCAAAAGTTATTTGCCATTTCAGGAAATTGTGCCCCCTATAATTCTACCATTTGTGACATTTGAATCACGGATACAATAATCTGTATCAATTTGCACATGGCGATTCTACCTCTAGATTCAGCATCTGACTCCTTTATCATGTCTTCGTGTAGTCTGAGATGCAGTTAAACATTAAAGTATCATCATTACCCTCTTATGTCACCTTCGAAATATAGTTTAGGAATTTTATCTACTTTTACAATTATATATACAAATTGCATTACTTATAAAGGGAGCATAATGAAATATTTGTTATAAAAAGACATAGGGCAGAGGCTGTTATTTTTTCATCTTGGATCTTCCTTCCCCTCTAAGCATACTGATCAACTGTATTTTCCAACCCCCACTGCAGGTAGATATGGCCTTGTGACAGTTGTAGATACAAATAAAAATGATAAGCATTGCTTCCATACCTTGTTCTTGAAAACCAACCCCAGGTGCATCCTTCTGGCTCATAGAATTAGAGACAATATTCAGGAGAACCCAGAAAGGCATGTGTTAAAGATTGCAGAGCTTTGTGTCAGCCTGTTTTTCTATAAAGACCAGAAGAGAAATGCCCTGTGGAGAATGTGACTGCCAGAAATAGGTTAACATTTGTCTTGGAAAGGTCTAAGGGTCATGGGAAGCCATGCTCAGACTGATGAGCTAGCTGAAAGCAGCCTGTTCCTCTAAGGTAAACATTCCTGGGTCTCTTGCCAGCACCTGCTCCCAAATATCCCACTTGTCAAACACTGTCTCAAGGATCTTCTGCACATCCTCAGTGGTTTTATTGCTAACCACTATCTCCATGACTCTCTACAATTGTTCTGCGGCCAGCCAAGTTAAACGTTAACCTCTAGCCCTTGCTGCATGTATACTAGTTAAATTTTACCTCCCAGCCTCTGCACGTATGCAGTAGCATCCATACCTCAACCTCCCCCCTCAAGAATGAAGAAAAGCTGTGTACCAGTGTCCAGCAGGGCCTTTGCCTGAGAGTGAGGTCCCCTGGCCTGCCCCTCTCAATCTGCTCTGGGTCTGCATCATTCTTTCCCCCTCAGGTGTGCTGCGGGACTGTCACCGACAATGCCCTATAAACATAAGCACCCACTCAGTACTGTTAATTGAACAAGTAATACACTTTTATTGTTTTGAACAATTCCAGAAATACTGGCCTATTCATTACAGCAGATAGATTATCCTAATTCAGGAAGCACTGAGTCTGATGGGGTACTAGCCCTTCTTCCAGTCTGCTCCTGCGTCTCAAGAAGTCTGCACCATGCATTTTCCAGATTTTCAAAACAGCTGACTTCTACCTAGGTTCGGTTACTGGGTAGAAATATTGATGACTTCTGTATCTTTAAAATAGAAATGTAACTTGTTAAAAGGTAAAACATGAAATCAGATCATATAAGTTTTAAAAATGAGGGTTATAATAAAAAATGATCCACTTACTTTATGAAGGAAAGTGCTTAAGAGTCATTAAATGCTTTCCTTGAACACAAGCCAGATTTAGTTGACTATGAAAAATGTCCATAGATCTCCTCGTACTGTAAGGTCCGGGGCTGCTGCATTGCAGTGTTCTGCCAAGACCTCTACCTTGGCTTGCAAGAATGAGTGTCAGCTCACATCGGGAGGTTTCCAGCACAGACAGCTTGCTTAAATTTCACTTGCAATTTGTTTGTCTTTATTTTAATTTCATACACGATAAAGCATAAAGTCCATGAAACTCTGATTACTTGGACAGTTGCTGTAAAGTTTGTTGTGACGAGACTAAAGTTTCGGGGCTGGTAAATCTTGGAGGTTGCAGCCATAACTTCTCTTTCTGTGTGTAGCATCAGCATGTCGATAATGACATTCATTACACTTGGCTTGAGGCTGTTCCGTAGTTGGTTTTTCAGCCGATCAGGAATTCGTCATTGTCATCGCTGGTCATCTGGGCACATACATCTCCGGTAATTGTTTCTGTGGAAAGGAGCCATCTCCTATTCTATAACATTGCACAGCCCATCTCCAAGGATTCAGTCTTATGTAATAGAAGTGTTTTCTTACACAATCCAAAAGTCATGTGCCAGTTAACTACTTTCTTGAGTAGTGAAAACATTGACAGTTTTATCTGTGACTATTTCAGCCAATCTGGCTGGTTCCTCCTTAGCCTCCCAAACTTTGCTAAAAGCCTAGAAATCAAACTCCAGGAGGGAATGTGCAATGAGTATGGCTTATATTGTGGGTTATTTGGCTAGGCAAACGTGATTTCAACTCAAATGGAAAGCAAGGAACATTTCAAGAGGAATTCATATTAAGAAATCCATAGTCTGAAGTCTCAAAGGCTGGCTCTGTTCTGTAACATTGGCTAGAGCAGTCGTAGATAACACTATGGTGGCCCATCATGTCTGTAGTTAGGAGTCATATTCTGGGTAGAATTTAACTTAAGAGTGAAGGTTTTGAGCACCTACCCTTCTCACTCATTCTCCCAAATTTGGCTAAAGGGATGTAGGTTTGGGGACTTGCAGACTGGAAACTCACAGATTGCCTAAAGTGACTCAGAGGATAAGACTAACAACATCTAGATCGATCTCACCTTCTAGATCTTTCCAGGAAGGGAGGGATCAGTGACCTCAGGCTGTGAGTTTTCCTCCTGGAACTAACAGTTCACTTCTTTTTCATCTTCTCTACTCAGCTTACTAGCTTGGATTTCTTCCTTTGTGTTTTAGGCATGACATCATGACCATCATTTCTTTCATTAAAAATAAACAAATAAAATCTTTCAGAGGGTAACTACAAGGTAAATGTCAAACTCTGAAATAAAAATATCCTGAAAAGAGGCAATTTAATAAATATGCAATAAACTACAATAAGTGCTTGATCTTAAGATTAGTTATTGTACTGAAGGCACTTGGAGTTTGTATGAATTATTCACGATACTAACTCCTACGGCTCCTATATACTAAACTGTTTTGTTGTTTAATTTTCTGAGAGGATAACGGGATACTGGAACGATATTTTGTTTTGCTGAAGGTTGTATCGAGTCCTCTGAGTTCCCAGAAACTCCATTGCCGGGCTGATGGCAGCCCCCTGAGCGTGTTGTATGTCGTAAGTGATCCAGCCTTAAGTGCATCACTGGCTGAGTTCGTGGTAAAACTAAATCCCTTCCCTATGCTTTGCAAGGCCCGTTGGCCACGGGACAGGGCAAGGAGAAAGTCAAAGTAATTGACAAGGTGGAAGTAAAAATGGGCCCTAAACTCTCCGAGGCAGTGCAGGAAGCTGAACAATATAAACTGTCCTTCCCTCACCTCCTACAGACACCTACTCAGGAACTTGAGTAGTAAATCCTAAAATAGCTCAGTGCCTGTGTTAGTCCAGGACGGTTATAGGACCATCTTGTTACCACCTGGGGCTCCATTTTTCCCTCTCCTCTAATAAAATGGATCAGAGATAAGACACACAAATATGTCTTTTTTAAGCCTTCTAGCCAAGCTTAACAATTGACCACATCAGTAGTCACCATTGCAGTTGAAGGAGAAAGTTCTTCCATCCTCAAATTTCTCCCCTTAACCTGAAGTTTCAACATTTTGTGATTGATTTGAATTAGCAAGAAATTACTACAATAATTAAAAGGACATCCTGTTATGTGAATTTGTTGAATCAGATTGCTTTCCTTATTATTCATAGGGGGAAAGAAAGGGAACGTTTGCCATCTGTAAAATAAGATTACATATGTCTACTTAGCATGACAAAATAGAAGATTACATGACATTATGTATGGAAAATACCAGACCCTGCTGGTACATTATATACACTCAAAAAATAGTAGCTGCTGTTATTAACGCTTACTAGTTAATAAAAAGAAGCTAGAACCAGGACTTGGCTGTTTTTGAAGGTTATTATTTAAAGTTCTGATTTTTAAATACATTTTAAATTCATAGTGTTGGTTTTAACTTAAAATGATGACTGACTTTTTAACCTATAGCTAGCTGGTTTCTTTCTGAGTGACCTATTAAGGCAGACGAAGAGAGCAGTCATTCGACAAGGCTGGGAGTGGGAATCCAGGGCTGAAAAGTCAGGCAGCTCTCAGTAAACCAAGGAGGCAAAGCAAGACCCCAGTCAGTAGAGGAAAAACTGGACAGGGCTTGATGCTCTGACAGGTGACTTTTGGGAGTGTAGCAGCCTCCAGCCCCATGCTGAGCGCAGAGGCAAGCAAGACCCCCGAGGACAGGTTTTGAGGCTTCGGCAAAACCAAAGGGAGATACAGAGGCAAATCCGATGTAAGGGATGAGGTTGTCTTTTCCAGATTTTATCCTTTCTTCTGAGTATCTGGTGCTATGAGTGAAGTAGGCCATGCTGATTTTGGTATAGCAGAAACTGAGGGGCTAGAATTATAGAATTATAAGGAAGTCTTTGTGTTAGCTTTAGCATCTTACACTTCTCCAATATATCAGATACTTTGAAAAAATAGAATTGTATTTCTCAGCTCTCTGTGTAGCACTTAATAATCCAAGAAATAGTTCCTTGAAGTACTAGGAGGGCTGAACCCTTTGTGTGTTGTGCTAGCATCAATGCGGCAGCTATTATTATCATAGCAATGGAACAACATAAGGGAACTTGTTTAGTGTCTTTAATGTTCCTTGTGAATCATTTGTGATAGAAAAACAAAATCAGGTCACCTGAAGGAGGAAATGATTTAAACCTAAAAAATATCCACTTAGCCGGCATATATTATCGCCATTCAACGGAAATTAATAAAGTGTTAGTATTTACAACATTTTTCTTAGTATATGCAAATAGAAGTGTACGTTTGCATTAGAATTTGCATTGTATTTGGAATTTCATTTGCATCTGAAAATTATGATCAGTAAAAAAGTGTGTGTGTTGTGTATGTGTGTTTTGTGTGTGTGTGTGTGTGTGAGAGAGAGAGAGAGAGAAAGAAAGAGAGAGAGAACTATAGAACATCTGCACACTCTTATTAAAGTCACACCAGTTCCTGTCCTGGCTGTTCCTGGTCTCACTTGGTTGCTGCTGGCCTGGAAAGGCTTCTTGCGGAGGCCCCCCAGGACCCTAGTGAATCCCAGGTAGAAATGGAGAGATTCCCATTCCTCACTTCTGAGTCTTCACTTGTTTTTTCGACTCTGGAACTTCATTGATTGTATCCTAAATATCTTAAGGTCTGTTTTTCGAAGCAGCCCTTTTATCATCTGTGTGGCAGTGAGTGCTTTTCTTTCTCTATAAGGGCTTACAGGTAGTTCCTCATACAAGTTGAGGACCATTCCCCCAAATAAAAGCATCTCTACTTTTTTTTTGTCATTTCCCTAAATCTGCCTCAGGTCTTAGGTACTAAAAAATTCCTTTCCCTTTGCCCCTTATCTACTATGACTCTAGCAATCTTGCTTTAGACTCAGCTGAGCTACTGTATAACATGTAGAGCTTGACCTTGTGAATTCATCTGAAATTGATTTTCAATCATTGTGATTACCAACTGCAGCATCCCACAGACAACATTCGCTGCTCAAGGTATCAGGTGGACATGGGTTCTCACTTTAACTAAGTAGTAAGTTGCTGTACGATCAAAGAGGCACTGTTTCATCTCTCTGGGCTTCAGCTTTCTTATGCATAAAATGTGAAAGATTTGGACCAAATCTGTGGTTTCTATTTTACTTGGTGATCATAGACTATTTTCAGAGCCCAGTGATGGTATGGAATTTCATTCTGACAAATCCAAAGGCACAGATTATAGAAGGTAGTGTATCCTGCCTACAATTTGCACTTTGAAGTCTTAAGTCCAATGTGACTGTGCTTGGAGATAGGGCCTTTGAAGAGGGAATTAAGGCTAAGTGAGGTCCATAGGGTGGATCCCTAATCCTGTATGGGTGAAGAACCAGTGGCACCAGGAAAGTGCACAGAGAAAAGGATGTGAGGACCCAGTGAGGAGGTGGCTATCTGCAAGCCACGGAGAGAGACCTCAGGAGACAGCAACTTGGAAGGCACCTTTATTATGGTTTGGAAGCCTCCATAACTGTAAGAAAATAAATTCTGATGCCTTAGTTCCCCAGTAGGTGATATTTTGTGATGGCAGTTCCAGCTAATACAAAACATATAGACAAATATTTGCATATAATTTTTGTTTGCTCATAGACTTTTTGAGATTCATCCCAGATCAAAAATTCTAAGAGTAGATGTCTTCTAACCAGAATCTCCTTTTTGCTCTAAAAAGCACTAATTAAACAGTAGCTAGAAGTATTTAGCTTCCTATCTCTTATGTCCTTTGGAAATACATGGACCCTTTAACAATATAGGGAACTAGAGACACCAATACCCAAGCTGTCAAAAATCTGTGTAAAAATTCTAACTCTTCAAACTACAAGTAGCTGCTGTTGAATAGAAGCCTCACCAATAACATAAACAGTTGGGTAACAAATATTTCGTATATTATATTTGAGGAAAAATATGCAAGAATCATGAGAGATCATGTTTTACTGAGATAAGCAATTTATTGGAGAGATGAACTGCTCACGCAGAGATGATTGAAGTCACAAGGTGTTTTAAGTGGATATTCACAATCTTTGAGCTCACTGCAATAGCCACAGGAGGTGACTAGGAAACATCACAGTAGTACAATCTGAACTATAGTTAATGCTATGCAGTTATGATTTAATGCTGCATCTGTGCATTTGTTTACATTTCTTTAAACTGTGAGCACCAGCATTTATGCTTTGCATTTGTGTGCCTAAGTTATGATAAATTTTGACTTTTTATAATAAATGTGTGAATATTTTAGAGTAGTAAGTGATAGAATAACTGTTACCTACATATATTTTATGAATTCATGACATATCTAACTTTATCTTAACTTTTTGATATTTCTGGGCTATACTATTCATCTATTTTTTCAAATTATCAAAAATCTCAAAAGAATATCCATGTGTAAGTGGACCTGTGTGGTTCCAACTTATGTTGTTCAAAGACCAACTATAAAATGAGTGGATTAAGATCACTCTAACTGTGTATTTGTTTTAAGCATGAAAGCCCAGTATAAAATAGATGGCCTGGCAGAGCATGGTGGCACACTCTTGTAATCCCAGTTCTTGGGAGGCTGACACAGGAAGATCACAGGTTCGAGGCTGGCCTCAGCAACATAGTGAGACCCTGTTTCAAAATAAAAAATAAAATAGAGCTGGAAGTGTAGCTTAGAGGTAGAAGGCCCTGGGTTTAATCCCCAGTAACACACATGAAAGAAAGAAGAAAAAAAGAAAGAACAAAAAAGAAAAAAGAAGAAGAAAAAAGAAAGAACAAAAGAAAAAAAAAAAAGAAAGAGAGAAAGGGAGAAAGAGAGAAAGGAAGGAAGGAGAAAATAAAATAGATGACCAAAACTTGAATACACAAGAAATGTACAGGATAATGTTTAGAAATGGTGCATTTAAAACAACAACAAAAATAACATTTAACCTAGTTTTTGTGTTTTTTTTTTCTTTATATAAACATTTTAACCTGAAGACTTTATGGGAAATACATGTGCTTTATAAAAATAGATTAGAAATTTACTTCTCTAGGTTAAGTTTGAAATTGTGTACATTAGGAAGATGTTTAAAGAAGAAAGTAATAGCTAGACATGATAAAATCTCAATGACTATATTTTGTTTTGGAGAATCATATATCCTAGAGTGTTTTACCCAGAGAAAAATAATGTAATTAGTAAATGTAGTGATTCAAGTTGTGTAAAGTATACAACAACCAACTAGCATGTTTCCCTATAAGTATCAAATACCTTCCAGCAAGCAATGATAGCTATGCAAGGTCTATTGGAATCCTGAACAATCATCACAAAGAAAGAATATTTCAGTATAGTATAGTATAGTATAGTATAAGAAACTATAGTATACTATAAGTATAGTATAAATACTATAAGCTATAAGATGTGATGGCTGGAAGGCCCACTTAACCATCTCACAGGGCAAAACTGCAAGTCACTTAGCAGCGTAATGCTTGGCCTGGAAAGTTCCAACCCTGGTCCAAAGATTTCCACAAGACAAGGCCACCTCAGCAGATGCCATGTTCACAAACCTTAAAACAAAACCCATTCTCACAGGACCAGCTTCAACTTCCTCCATGAAAGGAACACCTGGTAACTGACCCGGACCGAATTCAGGTATAAGAAAAGGGGAGAAACCCCTCAACCTCTTACAATTATCTTGGGTGGAGACACTCCCAGTTGGTCAGTTACTGACCCCTTGACACTCTTTGGCCCATGACACTGGCCTGCTTCTATGTGGCTTATAAGGAAGCTTTCAGAATAAACTGTTTAAGATCAGTGTCTAAGACTCATTGTTGGCATGGATTATATCAAACCCCTGGGGAAGCTGGTGAGATAAGACCACACAAAGCCCTCCAACAGGGCACTCAGCCTCCAGGAACTGTCAGAAAGGTGTTGTGTGTGTGTGTGTGTGTGTGTGTGTGTGTGTGTGTGTGTGACTGGGGATTGAACCCAGGGGGTTTCTACCTCTGAGCTACATCCCCTGCCCTATTTCATTTTTTATTTTGAAACAGGGTCTCACTAAGTTACGGAGGGTCTCACTAAAGAGCTGAGGGTGGCCGCGAACCTGAGATCCTCCAGTCTCAGCCTCCCAAGTACTGGGACTACAAGCTTGCACCACCATACCTGACATTGCTGAGGGCCTCTCTAAGTTGCTGAGGCTGGCCTTGAGCCCGCAATCCTCCTGTCTCAGCCTCCCTAGTACTGGGGTTACAGGTGTGCACCACCATGCCCAGCAGGAAGGTTCTTTAATGGGCGTTTTTAGTTGCATCTCCATTTGTCCACTTCGATAAACCCAATTTTATGTTGATAATTCATGTGGTTCCAGAAAGTGTCTCCCTCCCTGCTCCAGGTGGAGTATGTGCCTATGCTAAGTCAAACAGAATGTTCTGGAAGAAGTGATCAGTTCAGTGGTGGGTATGAAATTTAGGGCTTACCAATTTGAGAGAATCTTAACACTTTTGTAGGAGCACTAAAGTGGAGTGTCATCCTTGCTGACCATGAATAAAGAAGCAGGCAACTTCATGAGATCACGAGAACCATTTAGAATGAAGCCAACACAACACAGTGGAGAGATGGAAAGAAACTTAGTCCTGGAAACTAATCAGTCTACTCCTCAAGCCAGCTAGGACTTCTGGACTGTTAGATACATGATCCCTCCCTCCTTTGCAAACAAAAAATATTTGTACATTGTTTACCTCAACTTGAATCAGAATTACCATTACTTATGATCAAAACATTCTATATAGTAGCTATTATTAAATATTTCTACATTTATATACTTACATAAAGTCTTCCTTTTCTCCCAAGGTTTGGTTCCGTAAGTAATCAAATGCTTGTTTGATAGTTTAGAATCTGTCTATAATATTTTCTCACTCTCAATTAAGTTTAGATAACATTTATTTAATCTAATTACCACTTGGCCAAAAATTATTAATTATAGTGTCAGCAATGTGCAAGACACAGTCCTTGGACTGTGGAGAAATTAAAATATGTATAATTTGGTACATGCTATTTAAGACCACTACTCTAGGATGAGAGGTGAGGGAAGGGACATATACAGATATTTCTTGCCTTCTTTCCTTTCTTTTTCTTAAATTTTTTTCTTTTTTTTATTACTAGAATCTGTATGAGAATGTATATTACTACAGAGTCCCTACTGATAGTAAGTAATTAAGAAGAAGTCTAATATATTCCTGAATAACACACATGAATCGGAGCTTTGTTGTTTACTTGCTAAACTCCAGTTTCCTTATCTTTAAAATGGTACATACCTTATAGCATTGTTTTAAGGATAAAATGAGAAAACCATGGTTCAGAGTAAGCACTGAACAATAGTCACCTTTATCAGCTTGGAAAATCCCCATTTTATAAGAAATTATCTGAGGTCCTTGGTAACAGTGAATATCAGTTGCATAAACAAATAGACACAGCAACTATATGTCCTCCTGTTACCTTGGAAAGAGCAAACTGATTCTGCAAGCCTTTCCTTGTCAGGTTATGAATATGCAGATTAGGCTGGGTCTATGGTGGAATGTGGGTGTAGAACTAAATCTCAAGGGCAAATGTTATGTGATCTTTTTTATAATGCCAATGGGAGAGTCAAGTTCAGAACTGAAAGGTGGGGCCAAGCATACCAACATGTGAAATGCTGGATGAGGTCAAAGGTGAGATTGGGAGTAGGGTCTGGAGGTCCAGGCAGTGCATGATTTTGGAGCAGGGACGAGTCCAAGCATCCAGGTAATAGCACGAGCTCATGCTTCAGTTAATGTGAAAATAATTAAGAGATGGAGACCAAACCAGATGTCTGAAATTTTGTGTACAAGCTTAAACTAATAGTTACAAATAAAAAACTTTATGGTAATGACACTCTGATTATAAATCACTAATCATTTACTAGAATAAACTTGTATTTTAAGTAAATCTATATAAATATTCACTTTCTTTTGGAAGAGATGATGGGGAATCTCAGAAGTTTTCTAAAATCAAACATTGCTATAACAGATACCATATGCAAACCAAAACCCATTAGACTGAAACTGGTGTTCTAAATCTATCTTAGTTAAAAAAAAATACATTGCTCAACATGGCTAATTTTTCTTCATTCCAAGGTTTCCTTCTCACTCCAAGTCGTTAAAAACATTGGCAATTCATTGCAAACTAAACTGTCTAAACCAAAATTCCCCTTTCATATATAATAAAGCCAGTGGCAACTCCCTACCCCCAATTCTCATTAATTTGGGGTCCTAAGAAGAATGAGAATATGCTGATCCAAAAACAAAAGCCCGTTTGTTTCTGCTGAGTCTGTTGTAAGATATCTCCAAATTGTGGTTTGCTTACAAGTACCACCAGAGAACCTACCGCTGAAAGCCCCATATATAATACCACCCAGAACTGAGAACATTTCTCAAAGGAAGGCATGCTGTAGACTTTGGGAATGTTTTTAATTACTTATGTGCCTCTTCCCAGCCCTTGCACTTACACTCTGGATAAGCTGCCAATTTATAATCGTGGTTTAGCCACTGTTGCCTGTCCCTGATGCAGGTAGACTTTTAATGGCCTTGGAGGTAAAGATAATTGGCTATTTGCATGCTTCTAAATGTATCAGTTAAAAAGGTACTTCAAGAAATAAACCCAGTGTATCTTAGAGTGAATATATTATGGATGCAGATTAACTGTCGTGTAGACCTGCACATTAATGAAACCTGGAAAGCTCTGACCTGTGAATCTGCCTCGTGAATAGAGCTTTTGATTATATGTATAAGAAAAAAAAAAAGGCCAGGCAGGCTTAATTCAGCTGACTAGCAGCCTGGAAAGTTGGGAAAGAGGTAAAAGTGAGCCTGACACCTATATGTCCTTCCGTTGAAGAATGAGAACTTCAAATAAGCTTTGGGCAGTGATTTAGAAGGGGGGAAATAGACACAAGAGAATTGAATTAGCTATCCCTACATATTGATTAATAGCTTTTTAAGCCCATCAGTCATACTTTAATTTCTATGTGTGGTGTGTTTAACGTGAGCTCCCAATCCACCTGATTGGATTACCTCACCACCCATCAAAGAATCAACAGCTAGTGGTTAAAACTGTAATTAGAATCAGGCAGTAATTTGTGCTGGGAGGGTTTGGGGTGGGGTTGGGAGTGGGGGTGAACCCTTCTTGCCCCCATTTCAATTTTTCAGTATAGATGCTGAATATAATTCGATTTCAGCCAATTGCTTCTGAGCAAATGGAAAGTGCATACATGAAGGGATAATCAAAGATTTTAGGTATTCTTTTTTTCCATAAAGTGGCCAGTAAAATAGAGAAGGTAAGTCTATTATTAAAGCACATTCTCTAATTTCAATGGGATTTCAGAAGGGTCAGAGATGAGTCCTGCCTTGAATACCCAACACATATTCCATCTTATTTTGCTTCCCAGGATTAAAAGTTTTAGAGAAAGAAAAAAAAAAACCGTGCTAATACTAGAACATAAACATAATGCAAAATGTTTATTTTTAAAAGATTTAAATTGTATTTTCTTTTTCTGTGACTTTTCTGAAAAAGATGCTTTCTATAGAAGTTTTACAACTATAATACTTTTTATTTTATTATAAAATTACCTCCAGAAAGGGGTAACTTTTGCCATCTTTGTTTAAAGAATTGAGCATATGATTTCAATTCCTAGAGACAGATATCTTGAAAATTGTAATTTTTATATGAAATATAACATGGTCCTGTTTTTACAGTGAAATTTTAAGAATTAGTTTACTGTTTAAAATCAAAGGAACAAATTAAATCGAAGCTATGTGATAGAAAGTTTTGGTGTTACATTAAATAAAATTAGAAAACAATACAACTGAATGGAATACGGAGGTTTGGTAATTTAATCCGAGATGCCATTAGTTGAGTAAGTTCTATAAAATCCACACATGGCCACAGAAAAATACAGGGAAGCTATACAACTTTCCTTCCAGAACATTGAACAATGTCACTGCATGGATCTCGGTGTGTATTCACCTGTGTGAGTGCACTCACAGAGGCTGAAATCAGACTAAAACAGGAAGCACCACGGCGATGCCTATGACATCCGTTGGCCATAAATCTCAAAGCAGATGAATTATTCATAATTTTTTTCATACCCTGCTTCTGCCCCTACATGAAACTTGCTTCTTTTTGAGCAGGTTTCCTTACTGAATCTTTTCTTTCTTCTTCCTCCCTCAACACAGTCGATCACCCCGCCCCATCCTTACTCTAACTTCCAGCCTTTGCTAAAATCTGCTGCCCTTCCACGTGACTTCCTATCTCTATCTTCATTTCCTTGGGATGCTTGCTTCTCAAAGTCCAGTTCATCTCTATAATCATTTGTGCTCATATTAATATATTAGCTCTTTCACTTTTTGCATGATGATTAATGCCTATCTTGGTATCATAGAAAAAGCCCTGGAGTAGACTTTCATATTTGTCAATTACCAACATAAACCTCTTAATATCTCTGGGCCTCAGGTTTCTGATATGCAAATGAGGAGGAGCTTGAAGGGGTCTCGAGCTCTCAACCTTGTACAATCCCTTCTATACAAATGGCTTAACATTTTCATAATGTTGTCTTGCTCGGCAGCAATTTCACGTGTGGATGCTTTGTCTCTAATTAGACAGTAAGATTTCCAGGAGCATATGCTGGGACTTATTTTTCTGTTGAACCCTATAGCTGCTAGCACAGTTCTGGGTATATTATAGATATTCAATACATGTTCATTGATTAGTTTACCGAAGCCCTTTTGGGCAGATTCTCATTTTATATCATTACTACCAACAGCATTATTAGCACAGAAGTGGATACATTGAGCAATTACCCAAGAAACTAATAGATTAAAAAAAAAACACAACAAAAGTGAATCCACAATTTGTGTGTTACCTGATAGTTATCTATACTGGCAGTTTTTCCATAACCCTTAATACTTGATATCAATAATTAGAAGAGCAAATGGGGAGATACTGCGAGAGTAAACCTAGATTGCCTTAAAGAAATTATTTTTAATTGGGGGGGGTTAGAGAAATGGGGCACATTGAGAATCTGATGACTGCTATGAGCTTTCTCCAAGAGGATTCACAGATCTTTATCACTTGTTATAAGTCATGTTTTTATCAAGCTCATAAGTGGATTCCATGTTTAATATTTAAGTAGTTTCATTTAAAGGAGGGTGTTGGATAATATTGTCACTGACACTACATCAGAACCCTTTTGAAATAACAAAACCTTTTTTAGCATGTCATATTGGAGTAGAGGTACACAGGTCTTAGTGATCGTTATGGGTGGATTTGGCTTGTCTTCCAATGGTTCACGGGCAGGAAACGTGGTTCCCCATTTCATGGTAATGATCTGGTGCAACCTTTAAGAGGTGAGCTCTATTGGGAGATAATTACATCATGAGGATAATCACCCTCAGAAGGGATTAATGCTCACCTCAGGGAAATGGGTTAGGTCTTATGTGGCTCAACTAGTTCTTGCAAGAGAAGAGTGTTAGAAAGTGAAATCACTCCAAATGCTTGGCTCCTTCTGCCTGTGGGCAGTTCCCTTTCTTGTCACTTCTCTTTTGTGTCGTGATGCAGACAGGAGGCTCCACCAGATGCTGCTTGGACTTTCCAGTCATCAGAACATGAGCCCTTTTTCTTTGTAGATTACCCAGTGTCAGGTATTATGCTATAGCAACACAAAATGGACTAAGACAATAGCCTATGTAAGACTTAGTTTAAACAAAGAAGTAAAAGCCAATTGAAATTCTCTATTGGAATTTTGAAACTGATGTACACTTTGAGTCAGTTGGTGTTATATTCAAGAATTAGAAGGTCAGGTGGTCCTGAGAGATGGAGTGGACAATTTTGGATCACATATAAAGAAGCAGCAAAGGAAGGTGCCTGGTAAACACATATAGAGAAAAGTAATAACATGTATAGAAGCAGAAAAATTTTCTGCTATTATTTCACTGAAAAGGTTTTCTATGCTGTTAGCTTGTAGCTTTTCTTCCCATGTTATGCTAATTATATAAATGTTTGATATTTTAATGATGTCACAGAGATCTATATAATGTTCTCTCCATTCTTACTTTTTAGTGTCCAAATGTAATATTTCGGAAGACTTTTCTTCAAGTTCTAATATTCTTACTTCTGCTTGATGTAGTCTGTTGATGAAACTTTCAACTGGGTTTTTTTTTAAATCTGGCTTATTGAGCTTTTCATTTTTCAAGATTTCTATTCTTTTAAAAAATCCTCTATTGCTCTATTGAACTGTTTGGTCATAGTCTGCATTGTTTTCCTTAGCTTATTAAACTGTTTACTTGTATTATTTTACATATTGTTGAGGACTTTGTAAATCATTCTTTGAATTCTTTGCCTGGCATTTCGTCAATGTATTTGAAATCTGTTACTATAGAGTTATGAACCTTAGAAGGTGTCATGTTGCCTTGTTTTTTCATATTTCTTATGTTTCTCTGTTAAGACTTGCACATCTATTGGGATGCATATCACTTGCACTTTTATGCGAAGGCTTTCTTAGTCAACAGCCTTCTGTTGAAGCTGTGTCCTGGGATACTGGTTTGTTGTGTAGTGGTAAGTTTGATTCTAGGTGGGCTTTGTAGTGTAGATTCCCTGTGGCTTCT
The DNA here is from genome assembly GCA_004027185.1 of Glis glis. NCBI lineage: Eukaryota > Metazoa > Chordata > Mammalia > Rodentia > Gliridae > Glis > Glis glis. The sequence goes on along the minus strand of PVJS01002376.1, from coordinate 5,306 downwards.
TTGTGAATAGTAGGTTTTGACACTGTGCATACTGTATTGGAGCCTGAGGGACCAGCTTCCTCTTACGTCTTACAAGAGAGGGGTCCCCTGGTAGTTCAGGCAGGTGCAGTACAGACCAGAGTATGTGAGGTGCACCCTCTGCACTTCCTCTTACAAGGGGAATAGAGGGTCTCTCAGACGTCGAGGGTTTCTTCAAGCTCTACTGATATTGTCTTCCTTACTTGAAAGCAATTCTGATACTTGCTGTTTTAATCATGGTGATGGGGCTGAGTCTTTGATTCTTTGTTTAGATACTGTTTCATCCCTAAGTGTTTCACAGGGAGAGACAGGGGCCAGATCTGAGCTCCTGACTCCGCGTGCTCACCTCTAGTCTTATGAGTAATATGAGATCTGATAGGATGCAGGAACAATGGGTGCTGAAGATCCTGTTAGGTGCTGTGTGCACAACAGTTGTGGCATTTAGCTCTGCAGTTGCTGTGGGGGCTAGTGTCCAGGATTGGGACTTCAGATTCCCCAGGACATATCCATGTGGCTACAGGTTATCTTCTGGGGACTTCTCCCCCCCACGCACACACATTCTTTAAGTTGAAGTACCCGCCAAGGTTTCAGTGGGACTAGATCATGTCTGGAGGAAAATGTCATTGCTCTCAGCTGGGCAGGCAACGAAGCTCAGCAGCAGAGCATGCACCCAACACACCAAAGCGCAGAGCTTGATCCCCAGCACCACAGAGAAAGAAGAAAATCATAAACCCAATAAAGAAATAAAGCAAAAGCCAAATGTAAATCAGGAACAACAGAAAGAAAAGAGAAAATAATATAGAGTAAAAGGGTTACAATATAATTTCTAAAAAAGTAAACAGGAGGAAGCAAAAAATGAAAAGAGGAAGAAAAAAGGGAAAAAGTTGAAAAATTACAAAGGGTGAAACGAGAAAAAATGGAAAGCAAGAGAAAAAAGAAACAGAAAAAATAAAAACTTAAAAAAGAAGACATGAGAGAAACAAAACAAAACCCAACAAGAAGAAAAGTATTATTAATATTAATAAAAATACCCTTAGATGTTTGAATGAGTGAATGAGCAGGAGTAGAAGTTTGCAACCTATGCTGATCACAGCTTCTCTGTGTGTATTCTTAGTCTTTGCACCCCATGGACAGAGCAAAGGTTAAGATTCTTCACCCCTCTTCTTTCCTTTGTGGTGCTCACCAAATAACTAGTGGGAACAATTTATGCCTGGATTTAGTTGCAATACCTCTCAGCTGCTTAGCACACTGGAATGAGCTAGGGCAGCATGCACAGCTTCCCACAGAGTCTCTCTGGAGCTTTCTGGACTGTACAGTCCTTGGGCATGGTTCAGACTGATGTGACAGTGTGTCGAGCTGGCACCAACTGGGTGTGGTGGTGCATGCCTGCAATCCCAGTGCTTGGGAGGCTGAAACAGGAGGATTGCAAATGTGACAACAGCCTGAGCACAACATAGTGAGATTCTCAGAAAGCTAGCGAAACCCTATTTCAAAACAAAGAATAAACAAGGAGCTGGGGGTGTGGTTAGGAGGTGGAATGCCCCTGGATTAAATCATCAGTACCACAAAAAACCAATAAATAAAAAATAATGAAGCTAGCACCAATTGCAGAACAACCCAAGATTCTCTCTGGAACAGTCTGCTTTATCTGCTTTGAGCATAGGGGTCACATAACTTTTGTTTGATATTCCTTGGAGAGGACTTTCCTCATCCCCATATCTTTACTATATTTTTTCATCATATTTTATAATTTCCTTGTTAACAGTTATAATTAATATAATTATAACTATACATATATACACACACAAATACATATATGTGTTATACATATGCATGTGTTTTTGTATAATCTCTGCATATACATTCGTATAATATATATATATATGTATTTGTATAATGTTTTGCTTAATGTCTTTATCCTCAACTTATGTTGAAGTTTCTTCATCTACAAGATGTAGGTGATAATAATACTTAACATATAGAATTATTGTGTAAAACATTTGATTTATTTCCATGTATATGAAACATGTAAGAGGAACTCCAATGAATTTTATTATTCTCATTTAATTCCCAGGAAATGTGTTTGTCACTGATATAATGATAGAGATGAAAAGAGCTCTGCATATTAGGCTGGGCAAAAAGTAATTTTAGAGTCAATATGGTATAAAGCTATCTCTGTGCTGCACCATAGATAGGTTACCCACGGGATATCTCCTCATCTCTTCATTCTAGGTCCGAATACAGTGTTCAGACATCAGTAATCCTCAAGGTATACTATAGAAAAAACACGCAGAAAACCAGACCTATTTGGTGAGAAGTTTAGTTATGTGCTTCTCCAATAGCTTTAAATATATATCATGACAGTTTGGTGGCATCCTGCTGAACGCATGCCTTCTACAAAACATTCTGTCATTCCTCTCTCATGTATTTGAGTTTCTGCCAGGCCCAGGAGACACACAGAGATAACACATATGAGACTTTCCTTTGAGGGGAAGGGAAGGCTTCACATTAGCATTGATTTAAATTAAGCCGAAAAGTAGAAGAGGACTGGAGCTACTACAGGACATGTATATCTGAGAAACCAACTTATCACACCTGCTAGCAAGAGCAATGAAGGAAATAATTTAAATGTGTTGATTGTCTCAAAAAAGAAAAATTCAGTTCTCAGCATAACTTGCAAACAGTAAGCATTTTGGAGGTGAGAGGCTCAGCATTATTTTTGTTCTATCAGGAACACATAAAATTGCACAGCCCGATGCAAAAAGAGCGCTCAAAAGACTGGTAACATCATCAAAGCTGATAAGGATGACAGATTAAATGACTTGCAAATTGCAAATACAATTAAAATTATTGGGTATTTTGGTTTGTGAATATGCCTAAATTTGAGAATTGAAACAACATTCTGTATGGGACTTTTTTCAGTGAAAATATGACAGTATTTCTTTTTCAGTGTTCATTACAAAGTTAAACACTGTTTATAAAAAAAATACAGTTGATAGATATGTGTGAATTGACATAAGGTATCTTGAACTGTTAAGGTGAGACTTAATGTGATAAAACTAGATACAGGAGGGGAAAAGTTGTCATGCTGAATAGTTTTGTGACTTTTTTGGAAAGCAATTTCTGAGCAAAATGCACTCCTTGAATCATTTTTAATGGCTGTAACCTTGCTACTTAAAGGTGATGCTTAACAAGTATAATCAATCCAGTAAGTATTGGTGAATTAAATATTTCCAGTTTTATGGGATAGTAGCTGCTAAACCTAGAGGCACCCAGAGAATAAAACTTTTCACTAGATACTTAATTTTTCTAGAGTGCTCAAAAATATCATATATGTACTTCTTACTTATAGAGAATCAGAAGATTTGTTCTTAAATTGTGTTTATTCTGATATTTGATTATTTTGTAATTTCATAATGTAATATGTATTGTTTTAATAAAGATATTAAGGCATAAATAAAAATTGAAAATTAGGAATGGTTTTATCCACTCATACAGATATCTAAGAGATCAAATAATTATTTGAGGGGTTAGCATCACCTGGAAAACATTAGAATTTTCTGGACTCATCCATTTGAGTAATTATAAAGCTATTTAGCCTGGATTCGTTATAAATCTTTTGTAGGCAGGACATTGTATTAAGTGTTATGAGGAAATAAAAACTGAATGGGATATATTTTTGGCCTCAAATTACTTCAAATCTGGTTGTGGAGACATATGTAAAAAAAATCACTTTAATACAAAAGAATGAATATGTACTACATTATAATGGAAGTATAATAAAAGAAAGATGCTTGTTTAGATAAAGATGAGTTTGGTTAAGGATGAGACAAAGATTAACCAAAACTTTGTGACAGTAATGAAAATGTGACACATTGAGAACTGGGCAGAATCTTGGTATAAAGCTAGATGAAGGAGGCCGTGCTAGGGGAACGAGTTGGAGGGCAGGCAAGTCCTTGGGATTCAATCCTTGAAGTAGTAAAGACAATTGAAGCCAATGATGTAATAATTTCTTGACTGCCTGTCTTAGTCAGATTTCTTCCACGGTGACAAATACCTAAATTAAATAAAGAAAGATTAATTTTGGCTCCTGTTTTCAGAGGTTTCAGTCCATGGTCCCTTGGCACTGTTGCTTTGGGCCTGTGGCAAGGCAGGACATCATGGCAGGAGTATGTGGCTAGACCTATTCACCTCATGGTGGCTAGAAAGCAAGGAGAGGAAGAAAAAGGAACAGGGGTGCTAATATTCCCTACAAGGGCACATCCCAAATGACCTAACTTCCTCCCACTAGGCCCCACCTCCTAAAGGTTTTACCATGTCTAATAGTGCCACAGGGTGGTGACCAAGCCTTCAGACACATGGGCCTTTGCGACACCTTGAAAGTCTATACCACAGTAGACAAATAAGTCTTCTCTTAGCTACTGGGGATATGTTAAGTTGTCTGAAACTATGAATTGTACTGAATCCCATATATGCTATGTTTTTACTATAAATATGTACATATGTAGGATAAAGTTTATAAATCAGGCACAATAAGATATTAACAACGAATAATGATAAAATACAACAATTATAAAAATATACTATAATAAAATTTATTTAAAACTCATGAATTATTTATCTCTGGAACTTTTTTCAGATCACAGTTGACCATGGGGGACAGAAACCACGGCAAGTGAAAGGGAGGACTATTTTACTTCTCTGTACAAAAAGTAGCTGCTTATTGGACTAAATTGAAGTGAGCTGAAATCCATCATTCATGAACCAAGAAACATTTACCAACACAAGCATTATATTGAGACTAGCATAGTTCTATAAATATAAGGTGTTTAGCGCTTCCAGAAAGCAACCATTCCACTTCCTGCCTTTATGCTGGAAGACACCTAAGGCTTCATCTGCTTCAATGACATATGGAGAAAGAACTTTATGCAACTTTCTTAAGAAGGAGAAAATTAACATATTTTGCTGGAATGTAAGTGGTAGAAAGTCTTTCCACATATGCCATTTAAATTCCATGCAATACAGCATAGGATGACTAAAGACATAAACAGAATTAATTTTGCTGTAATTTTTAATATTTTATTAGCATTAATATGTTGAGAACACCATAAAATAGTGCAGTCTTTTTTGAGATAACTAAATGTCAGTAACCAAATATTCTAATTAAATAAGAATTTTTAAAAGTAAAGTTGCATATTCTGTGAGTCTTCTAACTTGTTTCTTAAAATGTTAGTTCAGGGCCCCAGGAACAGGGATAATGCTGCTTTTTTTTTTTTTTTTTTTTTTTT
>PVJS01002375.1:0-85086 GCA_004027185.1 Glis glis | reverse complement strand
GAGGTAGAACGCCCCTGCGTTCAATCCCCGGTACCGCAAAAAAAAAAAAAAAGAGAAAAAAAATAGCTGGTTGTAGTGGCCCACGCCTGTCATCCCAGTACTTGGGAGGCTGAGACAGGAGGATCGCAGGTTCGAGGTCAGTCTCATCAACTTAGCGAGACCCTCAGTAACTTAGTGAGGCCCTGTTTAAAAAAAAAATAAAAAGGGCTGGGGGTGTAGCTCACAGGTAGAATGCCCCTGTGTTCAATCCTCAGTGCCATACATAAAAAAGAATAAAACAATAAAATAAAATAAAAACTTGTTGTATACCTATTACCTTATTTAAAAAAAACACCTTCTCTTACCCATTCTTCCAGACAACAAAGTAAAATAAACAAAAAGGAAATGCATCAATTGATTTATAGTGGTTACTTTTGCACAGTGGAAAGACGAGATTTTTTCTTTTTCCTTCTACTTTGTTCTGAATAATAAACTTTTCCAATAGTTAAAAAAAGAAAATCATCTATCTTCATTATGTGCTCAAAGAAAAATAGTGCTATTTTTAAGATTTGATATGAAAATACTTGCAAATTTAAAAATTTATATTCACCTCCTATACACTGGTGATTACCATTTTTTGAAAAAATAAAGTCATAAATTAAAATCCTCGAAATGTAGTTTTCATGTTCATAACAATAATTATAAATTGGTAGTAGAGCTCTAACATCAGGTGTCATTTTATTTGTTACAGGAATAAATGGCTAGCAAAACTTAGGGTGAAGAGCTATGAGAATCTAATTTTTAGAAATAAGAATCTAAATTTTCTTTTGGGGGAAAATGATTTGTTTTTCCTTTCCACTGCTTGAATTTTATTTCAAGATTTTAAAATTATTTCAGTAGTCAGGTACAGTGGCACACACCTGTTATCCCAGTACTTGGGAGGCTGAGACAGGAGAATCACAAGTTCAATGCTAGCCTCAGGAACTTACTGAGACCCTCAACAACCTAGCAAGACCCTGTTTCAAAATAAAAATAATAATAATAATAATAAAATAGGACTGGGGTCTATCTAGTTCAGGGGTAGAACGCCCCTGGGTTCAATTCCCAGGACCCCATAAACACACACAAAAAAATTATCTAAGCATGACTCAAAAGTATTCTAACGTCAACTTAGAAAATACAGTTTATTCTTACCTCCTAGGCAGCCAATGAGAGAAAGCAGGATCAACTGTTTCCATGACAACATCATCTTTAATTGCCAAAAGCAAGAGTAACTCTTGTCCGGTCTCTGATGAATCAAATGCTTTGTCTTCAGGTAAATCCTTTAATCTGCAAAAATATATGTACAAAGAAGTTAGACTTTAAAAAACAAGCTCATTTAAAAAAAGAGAGATTTTCTACTTTTTCTTAAACTGTATCATTCTCAGGCACTCAAAAATCTTTAGATAAGACAAAAAACAATTTGATACAAAATAGAGGATGCTTGGAATGTAGATGCTTATAAAGGAGTTTATGTAACTGGTAGATGGAAACAGCTTTCCAGAATTAGAAAATCTCACCAGTACTAAAATAATAACTGTTAATATATTAAATATTAAAATTTGACTAGATGATAATTGCAACAAATGAAATATTAACTTGAAATTCAAATTTTTCTCACTTTCTCTAATGATAACATTTTGGTAAAACTAATAGAGTCGAACAAGCAGATATCTTGAAGCAAAGCTTTTCATAAGTTTCTGAATCCCCTAATAAGTAGCAGAAATTATAAACAGCTTTGTCAATGTCCATCTGAAGCCTACTGTTTCCCCAGAGACAACTGCAGAAAGCTCCCAATTAGAGATGCAACATAAAATTAATTTTTAAAAAATGCTAATGGTAGAAATTGTTCAACCTCAGAACCTTATAAATGAAACCATCTTCTTCCTTGCCTTCCTGAATTTTCATAAACTGGAATATGCCAGTTGAGAGGGAACAATCATGTGAAATTCCTGTGTCATTTATTGGTGGGCCCCTGAAACTAATTAAGATGCATGGTTAATGACAAAGTAGACCAGAGACACACTTAAAACCAGAGGATCTTATCTGGATCTTTTCTGGACTGCTGAAACTCAGTTGGTCCCATGCAGGGGAAGTAGCAACTTTAATGTCTGCCACTTAAGCAAGAAAAGTATGCAAATCTCTGATTCAGCAGCTCCTGCTCAGTGGGCTGTCTCGTTGTCACCAATCCAAAGAACAAACTCTCAGATTCTATCAGACAGGGTTCTCAACTACTGGCTTCTGATATGTGGGTTCCTCAATCATATATTGTGTCAATAATAATAATAATAATAATGCCAAGAGTGAAAATACTAAAATGTGCATTGTATACTTAATGCATTAAATCGGTCATTCCTACCATAATGCAGCCCTTGTGCATGGCAACCTAACTCATGTTCTTGGGAAGGAAATAAGATGTGGAATTGCAGGCGGAATGCCAGGAATTAAGCATAATACACCACTAGGTAGGGACATGGGAATCTGAAACATGTAGAAATACAACTGAGGTCTACTTTTAGAATGGTCATTTGAAAACCTACAGCATTATGGGATTTGTAACCACCTCTCCTCAGCCCTGTTACTACAAACTACAGGTGGTTTGGTTTGAGAGTCCCCCCTTACACGAACACTGCAAAATGGATTCAAGTGCAAGTTGCTTACGTAGAAGGTGAAGGATAAAAACAGTCTGGGTTTGGAGAAGGAAATAGGGAAAGAAGGCAGCCAGAGAAGGATGAGAGAGGAAACCATCTTCCACCATGAGCGACTGGAGTTTCTTCCCACCAGTGGAGCCCTGAAAGCCCAGCCCGTGCAGAACAGATGCCTGAGTTGGGCAAGGGTATCCCTGCCAAGTGGCGAGGGAACTGAGGTATTTAGACACCAACTCTTGTTAGTCATTGTTTGGAGACTGCTCCCCAGAACCGTTACATACCCAGTCATTCTAACCTCTTACAGGGGCAGCAAATGGCCCAGAATCTAGAAAAAGAAATGCAAATGCTGGATGGTGTAAGTGGAACATGCGATAAACTGAAAAAAGCAAGAAGGTAACAGTGGAGCACACGCAGCATCTGCTACCGTGCAGATGAATCACAGACTTCTTGATTTTTTTCTTTTGTGGTCCTGGGGATTGCACCCAGGAGCATTCCACCACTGAGCTGCACCCTCAGCCCGCCCTTCCTTCCTTCCTTCTTTCCTTCCTTCCTTCCTTCCTTCCTTCCTTCCTTCCCTCTCTCTCTCTCCTTCTTTTCTTTTCTTTTCTTTCTTTCTTTCTTTCTTTCTTTCTTTCTTTTTTTTCTCTTTCTTTTTATTTTGAAACAGGGTGTCTCTAAGTTGTAGAGGCTGGCCTCAAACTTGCAATCCTCCTGTCTCAACCTCCCAGGTCCTGGGATTACATGCATGCACCACCATACCCAACTGAAACCAAGAGGTCTAAAACCCATTTTCAATAGCATCAGGTTCCAGTGACTGATGCTAAAATTACTGAATACTTCAAGTAGACAATGGAGAAGTACACATCTACCCCTCTCAATCACTATACCACTCAAGACTTTCTACAGGTTAGTTTTTCTCTATTTGGTCCAAAGTCTCTCAGAATACCTACTTCTCTTGCTTTTACATCTGCTCAATCAGTGATATATCATGTGTCCATAATGTTTTTCAATTATTAACCTAGTAAATAAGTAAAATCATTCTAGATAAAGTTATAAATGGCAGCTATAATTTCCTTCTAATTATGCATGTAAGGAAAACTGGTTCAGGAATCAAAAGAAGGTACACACACACACACACACACACACACATAGATGACAGGTAGACATAAGATAGCCAATGATATCTTTTTTTTTTTTTGTGGTACTGGGGATTGAACCCAGGGGCGTTCTACCTCCGCGCTACACCCCCAGCCCTATTTTTTTTTATACTTTATTTTGAAACTGGGTCTCATGAAGTTGCGGAGGGCCTCACTAGATAGAGAGAGAGAGAGACAGAGAAAGAGAAAGACAGGGAGAGAGAGAGAGAGGGAGAGAGAGAGCAAGAGAGAGAGAGCTGAGGCTGGCTGTGAACCCGGATCCTCCAGTCTCCGCCTCCCAAAGTACTGGGATTACAAGCGTGCGCCACCACGCCCGGCCAATGATATCTTTTTACTTGTCAAATAAAATTCAAAGCCTGCAGGGGGTGGTGGCACATGCCTGTCATCTCAGTACTTGGGGAGGCTGAGACAGGAGGATCACAGGTTCAAAACCAGCCTTAGCAACTTAGTGAGACCTTGTTTCAAAGTAAAAATAAAATAGGGCTGGGGCTTTAGTTCACAGGTAGAATACCCCTGGGTTCAATCCCCAGCAACCCCTCCCCACACACAAATACAAAGCCAACTAGTCATAAAGGCTATGAGAAACATGAGCTGCATTGATATGACACATGATATGTCAACGATCCATGAGAAACTTGGGAAGGGTGGAGACAGACATTAAATTTGGAAGACAATGGATAATACCCAACCACTGGGAAGACTTTTAGAGAGTATTAATTGATCTGGTATTTCCTCCCTTGAAAAATTTACAGCCATCCAGTGTAGACAGTGTAGACCTTGAGAGAATTTAGTAACAGCAAAATTAACTTATTTTTAAAAAATAAGTGTTTGGGAACTCAAGGGGGAAAAAGGATGGTTCTAGCAAAGAATCCTATACGAACATTTCCCTTATCATCACCACCACCACCACATCATCATCATTGTCAAGAATACTCAAATAAAACAATGAAGTTTTGTTCTCCATCATAATAGAACAAAATATATGGTCTATATTCTCATAATGAAATGGAAAAGTAATATGTTCTGCACTCTTATAAATAGGATAAGGAAAGCCGGGTGTAGTGGTTCACACCCGTAATCCCAGTACTTGTAAGGCTAAGACAGGAGGATCACAGGTTTGAGTCCAGCCTCAGTAACTTAGTGAGACTCTGAACATCTTAGCGAGACTCTGTTTCAAAATAAAAATAAAAAGGGACAAGGATGTAGAATGACTCTGGGTTCAATCCCTAGTAACAAAGAAAGAAGGACAAAGAGCAAATTATTAGACTGATAAATCTTTGAAGGCAGGACTCGAGTTTATTTCAATGTTCCAAAGTAGTTCGTAGTAGACTTTCATGCAATGTTTACTGCTGGGAACAATGACTAAGTTAACTCGGGAGATTTTAGTCTGCATACTGGACATAAAATGAGTGAAAGGCTTTTTCCTACAACCAAAACGTAAGTCACAGCATGGGACCTGGCCACCATTTGAAAATAATTTTGAAAAGTACATAAGAAAGAATAAAGGAGGTGACAGCTTTCAAAAACGTGATCTTTCCAACAACACAGCCCCAAAGGCAAGAAGCAGGCCAGCTACATTGGAAAGGCGTAAACGTTTCAAAGAAGTTCTAAAAAGTCTTTCTGAAAACTCATTCAATCACTAAATATTCATGGTGTGCCTCTTAGGTGCCGGGTTTATTCCTGGGGTTAGCTGATGGGGTTGTCACAGGAATGACGACCGTGACCCCCAGGGAGTGTTTAAGAAGTGGGGTGGCACCTTATTCAAGTGATTACCAAGTGCTTGGAAACTGGCCCCAGTAAAAAGTACAGGGAAGGGGCAAAAGTTTCTACAGAAGCCTGAGTAGGGACAATTCTAATCAGGAAACTAAGGGAAGTCAAGAAAGGAAGAAGAGAAGACATGATATCATCAGGTATGTGTGTGGGTTGGGGGGTAAGAGAAGGAGGACGTTATCCAGGTATAGACAAGGACTCAGTGTGGACTTTGAATTGAGCATAAGCTGCTAAGTAGCCACTATCTGGTATTCCCCCATTTTTTTGTGTGTGGTACTGGGGATTGAATCCACAGTCATTTCACCTATTAGCTGCACCCCCAGCCTTTTTATTTATTTTTTTGTTTTGAAAAAGGGTCTCGTTAGGTTGCTGAGGCTGGCCTCAAACCTACAATCCTCCTGTCTCAGCCTCCCAAGTACTGGCATGACAGGCGTGCACCACCACACCCAGCTGGACACTTCCCCTTAACTCCACTTTATCTTCCAGGCTGTCCTAGGACCCTACGCTACCTCCCTAGTTCCACCATATAAATGGTTATTGCCTGTCTCAGCAATGAGCCTCCAGGAGCCTTCTTTAGTGATTGCCACTTCTAATTGGCCAGTGCCCACAGCCTACTGAGGGTTAAATATCTTCATAATCATCTTTGGGGACAGAGAATAGAATATGCAAAGACTGTGTGGTTTAAATGCTATGGCTTGTTGCAAGAAGGGCAGAAGGAACTAGCCATGGTGGCGCACGCCTGTCATCCCAGTACTTGGGAGGCTGAGACAGGAGGATCACAGATTCGCGGCCAGCCTCAGCAACTTAGTGAGGCCCTCTGCAAATTAGTGAGACCCTGTTTCAAAATAAAAATAAAATAAGATAGAGTTGGGGGTATAGCTCAGAGGGACAAAGTCCCTGGGTTCAATCCATAGTACCAAAAAGAAAAACAAAAGGCAGAAGGGCTGGGTGTAACCAAGTAGTAGAGTACTTGACTAGCATGTAAGAGACCTGGTGTTGTGTTGGAAGGAAGGAAGGAAGGAAGGAAGGAAGGAAGGAAGGAAGGAAGGAAGGCAAGCTACTGAGATGGAATACTAGTGACCAAGTTGAGTGTGGCAGGTGATGAGGCTGCTCAGATGTACACTGGAGATCTATCTCATGTGCCTGGCTAAGAAAATTCACCTTAGGATAGAGCCCTTCGAAGAGTCACTGCAATTTTAACCAGGGAGTTGATAGGATCAAACTTGCATTAAACATTCAAACCAGCCACATTATAATCTGTATCTGTCTCATAAGACTGGAAAGAAAAACATTTCCCAACACATCAATTTTACTCTGGCCTGCAAATTTAAAGAAATCAGAGACTAGACGATATCAGGCAGACTATCTAATGTAAGAGAATGAATAGATTAATGTCCATATATTCTAATGTTCATATGTATGCACACGCACGCATTTATACTATGCAAAGTTTGAAGTTAAAAAAATTCTCATTCAGGAAGATGAACTCTTAAAATTAAGTTACTTATTTTTAATCAATGTTAAAGTAGAGCACTGACTTCATCAATAATGAAGGTAATTAATACAATCGCGACTTGGCTTGTCAGCACTGCCAAGTATTGTCACGGAGAGAAGGGACACATTAAAGCTCTTCCCACTTCTGAAACCACGAAGCTAAAATAAATACAAAGGAAGCGTGGTGAAGCAAGACAAATAGAAATCAAAATGTCATCCGCTACAATAAGGATATTCTACTATTCACAGGAATGTTTTAAACCAAAGGGGAAAAAAATAGATATACCCTTTAGAATTCTCTCTGCTAATAGACATTTGTACTGGAGGGCTAAAGCTTAATATATTCACAACACGTTTTCCATGGCAGTCTTTAAATAGCCCCCAAATTTAGTATATATTGACAAGTGTAATTCTTAATGTCAACTGAGCTAAAAAATGCTAGACCTTGGATTGCCAACAAAAGTGCTCTAAATAGTTGTTCCTGGTGGCTCTAAAAGAAGGAAGAGACCATTTGTGGCTTCTACCTTATTCTTTACAAAATTGCTCCTAAGAACATGGACCATGAAATATTGATATGTATTTATTATTTTGAATGTGTACAGACAACTTTGAATGCAGTCTTGGCAAATGCTCAGAGTTAAGTCTCTTTAGTGTGGAGAAAGTTTAGGTGTGAGAAAGACTTGGCTTCATTTCTATCAGAGTAACAAATGCCTAAGAAACATTTTCATTCTCGAAGACAAAAATTCAACAGCAAGTTTGCCTTGAAGGATCACTTAACAGACCATCAACTCTCACATCCACGAAAAGTCATAACTTTGATATTTCAGATATAAATCCTCTGTATGAATATATATTAGATGAGTGTGGTGGTGCACACCTGTAATCCCAGTACTTGGGAGGTTGAGACAGGAGGATTGCAGATTGGAGACCAGCCTCAGCAACTTAGCAAGACTCTCATTAGCAACCTAGTGAGACCCTGTTTTGAAACCAAAAATAAAAAGGTCTGAGGTATAGCTCAGAGGTAGAATGCCCCTGCATTCCATCCCCAGTACCACAAATGGATAGGTAGATGATTAGGTAGGTAGGTAGATAGATTAGATACATGGATGGATGGATGGATGGATGGATGGATGGATGGATGGATGGATGGATATAAGTATATACTAGCTGGGCATGGTGGTACATGCCTTTAATCCCAGTACATGGGAGGCTGAGACAGCAGGATTGTATTTTTGAGAACTATACTTATAGAGGACTATACTTATAATTCTCAAAAATGTGAGCAAAGAGACTTTTACTATAGTAAAATATTCAAATATTAGTGGATAAAAGTTTGATTCCTGTGAGCATTACACTGTGAGTTTTCTGGAACATCCTAATTCACTGTCATGGTAGGCAGACATAATACCACGAGAATCAACTAAGTTAGGACTTTACTGGCTTGATGAGATGGAACATCCTGCCAGATTGGAAATCAGGCATCCTGTCCCCCCTCTGTTCCATTCATCAACATAATCATGCATTCATTCATTCACAAGCCGCACATCTTCCAGAAATGTAGCTCCTCCATTCTGCATACTAACGCTGCTGCCTTTCCTGCTGGAACTGGGCTGGCAGAGGAGGAGATTTCCATAAACTCTGGCGTCCAAGTCCAAGATTCTGGAAAACTCCACTCATCCGCCCTACCTGTTCCCTGCAACTCTTTTGAGGAGAATAAGAAGGTGGCCAGTTTGATGTTCACTTGGACGCCAGCAATTCCGTTTACATACAATCAGGACATAAGGCAAACACCACCTGCGGGTCATCGTGTGCTCCTGTGCACATCTACAGGACTGCAGCTTCCCTCCTTTGAGCCCTCTTCAATTTCTACACCTTTATTATAGTTAATTATACTACGGCTTCTCTCAACAACTATATTACAATATACAAAAAACAGTAATTCATAATCATTCATGAGCTAAGATCCCTTTTTAGCACCAGCCAAATGTATAGATTCATCAGCCTCTCTAGACCAAATGCTTATAAGCTAACCTCGATGTCCCTGGACATAATAGTTGTGGTGCAGATTGATCCCAGGTGCATTCTACCTCTAAGCTACGTCCCCAGCCCTATTTTATTTTTTTTATTGAAAACAGGGTCTTGCTGAGTTTGCTGAGAGATTATGCTGGAAAATAATTTCTTTCACACAGATATAATATGTTATATATATATGCACGTGTGCATGCCTATAGGCATGTGTGTGTGTGTGTGTGTGTGTGTGTGTGTGTATATTTAGGAATTTATTTCTTGCTTTTTTTCTCATGCAGAAATTAATAGGACCTTTATGAAAGTTGAAAAAATATCTAAATTATGCAAAAATTTTAAAGAGCAAATGCTGTTCAAAAACAAATGTTCCTAAGAAGGCTACTGCTGAAAGGCTTTTTACAAAGAAGTCAAAATTACGAATTTGCTAATGTGTTTTTCATCTGATGAGGCATGTCATTTCTGACATCGCATTCACATTTTGTTGTTGTTGTTGTTTAGTTGTTGTTGTACTGGGGATTGAACCCAGGGCCATTCTATCTCTGAGCTATACCCTCAGCCTTATTTTATTTTTTATTTTGAAATGGGGGTCTCACCAAGTTGCTGAGGCCAGCCTCGAACCTGTGATTTTCCTGTCTCGGCCTCCCAAGTACTGGGATGACAGGCATGCACCACCATGCCTAGCTACTTCCTGCTAACTTTTGAATTGGTTTTCTAGTAATCAGGTACATACACAGAAGCAAAGACAATCAGAAGTCTTGCCCTGTGTACATTATAGTAGGTGGGTCCATTATATAAAAAGATTGTCATCATACCCTTCGGAAAGGCCTTGTGTTGACTCCAGAGCTTTTCATCTTTGTCTTCAACTTCTGAGAGATCATCTCTGGCAAGACCAACGCTACTAGTACAATGTCACAAAAAAAATTACAAATATGTTCCCCAATTAGTTTTACTAGTTTCATCCAAGTACAGGCTGAAAGGAGAGAGGACATGGCTACCAAATCATGCCAACCCCTGACCTGCTTCGAAGTATCAGACAGAATGTCAACCCAAGTTGAGCATCATGGACAGGGCCTCCCTCCGTTTTCCTGCTCTGCTTCCAATTTCAAACTAACTTGGTCATTTGCACGGCAACCTGCTTTACAAACATCTCTCCAATCATGGGTGGCTACTTCTACCTGACATGTAATAATGACACTTGAAACATGCTTCAGGAAAAGCCCAAGTCTCCATAAAGTTGCAGGATTTCCAAGTGAATCTTTATCCCTGAAAAGGAAAAGCACTAGTATTTTTCCAAAGTAGCCAAATCTAAGGTGGGTGCAATTTTGAATTATTTTTATTTTTATTTTTATTTTTTGGTGCTGGGGATTGAACCCAGGGGCTTTCTACCTCTGAGCTATACCTCAGCTCTATTTTTATTTTGTATTTGAAAACAGGGTCTTGCTAAATTGCTGAGAACCTTCTTAAGTTGCTGAGGCTGGCTTCCTACCTGCAATCCTCTTGTCTCAGCCTCCCAAGTACTGGGATTATAGGCATGTGCCACCACACCTGGCCTAGACATTTTTTTTGTTTGTTTGTTTTGTTTTAATGTAATATTTGTCTTGTCACAAGAAAAGGTCTTAGACTTTTGAGTCCTACCATATCTAGTAATGAAAAAGGCATGGTGGCACATGCCTGTAAACCCAGTACTTCGGAGGCTAAACAGGACAACCGTGGGTTCAATGCCAGCCTCAGAAATTTAGCAAGGGTCTCAGCAACTTAAGGAGACCATGTTTCCAAATAAAAAAGATAAAAATGGGCTGGTGGGAGCATGTAGCTCAGAGGTAGAATGCCCCTGGGTTCAATCCCCTGCACCACACACACACTAAAACAGCTGGGTATGGTGGCACATGCCTGTAATCCCAGTACTTGGGAGGCTGAGATCCAAGAATCTTGGGTTTGAAGCCAGCCTTAGCAACTTAATGAGACACTATTTCAAAATAAAAAATAAAAAAAGGGCTGGGGGTGTAGCTCGGAGGTAAAATACCCCTGGGTTCAATCCCCAGTACCAAAGCGGGGGGGGGGGGAGGAAAGGAAAACTAAGTAATAAGCAAATTCCATGAGAAATTCTTGTCCTTAGCATTTTCCAAATTAAACAGGGAACAAAATGAACGAAGACAAATTTCCATAATTATAGATGCTGCCTGGATGTTTCCTTCTCTTTTATCCAATGAGGAATTACTCCGGATCCCATTACATGAGAGCGAGGAAGTATAGACCTTTCCTAAATCTGCATAACAGCATTCCTTGCTCCGTGTACTTAACTTAGAATTGTAAAATAGCTTAATAACATAATACGATAGACATGCTTTTCTACAAAGACAATTTCAGCAATGCCAGGAAGGAAACTGAATCATATTTTAATAACCACTAATTTTTATGGAGTTCTTACGTGCAAGACCCTAAGTGTTTTCCATATTCTAACCCATGAGATCCTTACAACAATCCACAATTCTCATTTGAGTACCGCCTTCATTTCTCAGGTAAGCGAACAGAGACACAGTGGGTTAATAAACTTGTCCAAGACACCCAAAGATAGAAGCTATCTATTTTCCACATTTTTTTACATAATAGGTCTCAAAATGGAATGGAATGTTCAAGAAGTCAGATCCTTAGAAAATAATAAAATATAATCTAATCTTTAATATATTTTTAAAGGTCTAAATTCACGGGATTGGCCACTGAAACTAGTCACTTAAGTGACACTGTGTTAAATTTCAGTTGCTTTTTGTATATGGGGAAAGGCCTGGACTATTTATTTATTTATTTATTTATTTATTTATTTTTGTGTGTGTGGTATTGGAGATTGAACCCAGGGACATTCTACCTCCGGGCTACACCCCCAGCCCTATTTTTTATTTTTTATTTTGAAACAGGGTCTCACTAAGTTGCAGAGAGTCTCAGTAAATAGCTGAAGCTGGCTGCGAACCTGGATCCTCCTGTCTCAGCCTCGCAAGTACTGGGATTACAAGCTTGCGCCACCACGCCTGGCTAGCCTGGACTATTTATGTAAGCGAATTTGCTGCTGGGTTTTAAGGTTATATACCATTACAATGCACCATCTCTATACTAGGAGTGAATCTTAAAGTATGCAGCAACTCTATTTAGTGTTAAATAACAATTTCTTAAATAGGAACAGAGAATAGAAAGATAAAATACCTCTCACTATACATTCTTTTATAAATTTCTTTCTTTCTTTCTTTTATTTTTTGTGGTGCTGGGGATTAAACTCAGGGGCATACTACCTCTGAGCTACACCACCAGCCCTCTTTTATAAATTTTTATTTGGAAACAGGATCTTACTAAATTGCTCAAGCTGGCTTTGAACCCATGATCCTCCTGTCTCACCCTCCCTGTACTGGGATTACAGGCATGCACCACCATGCCTGGCTATTTTTTTTTTCCTTTTTAAAAATACACTTTATTGGTGCATTGTAGTCTCACATGATAATGTAGTTCAGAGTGACAGGGACACACATGCACACAGCACTTGGTGAGCTCCCCCCCACTCCCTCTGCACTCCCCCCCTTCCCCATTCAGATTGGCATTGACCTTTTATATATAAATTTAAGTTTTTATATGGTGTACATATATGGATGATTCAAAACATTAGCAAACTTTTGGAATAGATTAATAATATAGAAATAATCTATATTCCCAGTTGAATTTTTTTTTTCTCAATCACTATAGCCCTCAGTTTGAGGCACTGAATTTTGTTTGCCTTGTCTCTGGTTAAGTTAAATGGGTTCCTGGTCTCCTTAAAGGTAGTTTAAGAATTAAAAAACATTGCAGTATTTCATAGATTAAACTTTGTTTTAGTTTGCCTTCTATGTGGATGGCATAATAGCTTTTAGAATTAAAATATTTTATTCAGTTCTAATGCCAAATTACCATTTATATATTCAGTTAGTTAATTAGTTAGTTTTTGGTACTGTAGATTGAACCTAGGGGCATTCTACCTCCAAGCTACACTCCCACAGTACAGGGATTACAGGCATGCACCATCATGCCCAGCACCATATTAGCTTTTAGAATTAAAACATTTTATTCAGTTCTAAAAAGAATTTACTTATTTGGGGAAGAGTTTACCAGTGTCATTAAAATGGACTCTCTGGCACCCTTGGGAAGTTCTCTCATGGGTTTACCTCCTAGTCTTTCCCCATGTGAATTTGTAAAATTGTGTATTAAATTAGTGTCCACAGTAGTAGAAAACACAGATGAAACACCACTTATTTATTTATTTATTCATTTATTTATTGGTGGTACTAGAAATTGAACACAGGGACATTCTGCCTCTGAGCTACACCCAACCCTTTTTTTACTTTTGAATTTTGAAATTGGGCCTCATTAAGTTGCCAGGGCCTCGCTAAGTTGCTGAGGCTGGTCTCGAGCCTGCGATCCTCCTAGCTCAGCCTCCCCAGTACTGGGATGACAATTGTGTAACACCACGCCTGGCTAAACACTTTCAAAAAGAAAAATAAAAACTTCATTTCCAATATGATCATACGTCAAAACTCTGTAGATGATATTTTTCTAAGAGCCGAGGAGAAAAATGTCAAGGGGACGTTTTAAAGCTGGAAGAGGACTTTACAGCTGGGATGGAAACGGTTTCAACAGGGCTCTCCATCTGCCCGCTAAGCCAGGCCATTCTGGTCTTTCCCTGGTGGCTGTGGGATGGAGAGCGATCATGATGAGAAAGCCTACATTCCCTGGGCCTCTGGTGTGTGGGCTGTGTCATGAGAGTGAAGGGTGCAAAGTTCTGTTCTGCGAGGCAGAGATGGAGAACTTCCAAAGAAACAGATTCCTCGGGCTGAGAGTGGGTCCAGGGAGGGACTATAAATGGGCACAAGGGCTCTTAGCGGGGTGATGGACACATTCTATAACTGGATGTGAGGACGATGGCACAATTCTGTAAAGTGACTAAAACTCGCTGAATTGGACACAAATATGAGTGAATCTCATGGTATGTACAAATTAGCTCAATAAAACTATTTCTTAAAGTTTTTTTATTCTTTCTTTTTTTGGTACTGGGGACTGAACCTAGGGGCATTTGATCTTTGAGCTACAATCCCAGCCCCATTTTATTTTTATATTTTTTGGAAACAGGGTTTTGCTAAGTTGCTGAGGCTGGCTTCAAACCTGTGATCCTCCTATCTCAGCCTCCCAAGTACTAGGATTATAGGTGTGCACCACCATGTCCAACTTCTTAAAGATTTTTTGGGGGGAGATAGTGGGGATGGAACCCAGAGGCCTTCTACCTCTGGGCTATGCCCCCCAGCCCTATTTTTTTTCTTTTTTTATTTGGAAACAGGGTCTTGCTAAGTTGCTGAGAGCCCCACTAAGTAGCTGAGGTTGGCCTCAAACCTGCAATCCTCCTGTCTCAGCCTCCCAAGTACTGGAATTATGGGTGTGTGCCACCACCCAGCTTAAAGGTTTTAAAGAGGAAGAACAAGAGCAAGAAATAAAAAGAAGAGGAGGCAAAGAGAGAATATTAAGGTCTACAAGACCAACAACTTTGGTGACATTATCAAGGTAACTTTCAGTGGGGTCCTTAGGAAGAATCAGCCACCACTGTGGGAGGAAGCAGGGTAAGGAGAGGGTGCGGAGGAGAGACAGGGGGATCCACAGTTCTCTCAATGAGTTCAAATGCAAGAGAGGGTCCAGTGGCCAGAGATGGGGATGGGTAAAGAGAGTCACTGAAAGATATTTTCAATTGGAAAATTCTTGGGCATATTTAGAAAGTGGGGGGGGGAGTCAAAATGGAGGAAGGAGAAGGTCTGTTATTGTAGAGGAGATAATATTCGTGGAGCTTATTTGCATACTCATGACTGTCTCAGCCCAAATCACAAACAGAATATCGATAGGATGCTGAGCGGGGAAACGGGAACTCTCACCCACTGTTGGGATTGTGAATGAGTACATCCATTATGGAGATCAATATGGAGGTTGCTCAAAAGGCTAGGAATGGAACCACCATATGACCCAGTCATACTATTCCTCAGTATCTTTCCAAAAGAATTAAAGGCAGAACACTATAGTGATCCATGCAAATCAATGTTTATAGCAGCACAATTAAAAGTAGCCAAATATGGAACCAACCTCGGTGTCTATCAGAAGATGAATGGATAAAGAAAACGTATATGCACACAGTGGAGTTTTACTCAGCCATAAAGAAGAACAAAATTATGTCAGTTGCGGGAAAATGGATGGAACAAGAGAATATTGTGTTAAGTGAGATCAGCCAGTCTCAGAAAGTCAAGGGTTATACATTTTCTCTCATATTTGGGAACTAGAACAAAAATCCCTTTTGCTTCCTATTCAGATAAATGAGGAGAGAAAACAATAAAATAGTGGAAAGGAACAGGGAGAGGGAGGTAGGGAGGGAAAAATGAGGATTGAAGAAGTTATATCCAAAGTTTCACTACCAATATCATTAGCATGTATGGGGAGGGAGGAAGGGAAAGGAAGGTTGGTCCATGGATGGAAGCGCACCAAGTGTGCAGATATGCGTGTATCACTTTGAATCGCACTATGATGTATAATCACATTGCACCAATAGAAGTATTTTTAAAAAGATATATTGGAGGGTATAACAGTATCCAATCTAAAGGGAAAAATATACTGAAAAGGGAACAAGTGATGGGCTAGGACCCAAGGCCAATAGACAAAAGCAGATTCAAGGATAGAGACACTGCCAGTTTGGCCTCCTTCTGGAGTCTGTGAGATTAGTCTCTTTCTTTCTGGAGTACTGTCAGATTGGTCTCTTTAATTCTGGAGTACTGTCAGGCCGACCTCTTTCTGGAGTACTGTCAGGCCAACCTCTTTCTGGAGTACTGTCAGGCTAATCTATTTCCGCAAGACTGTTAG
Organism: Glis glis; assembly: GCA_004027185.1. NCBI lineage: Eukaryota > Metazoa > Chordata > Mammalia > Rodentia > Gliridae > Glis > Glis glis. The sequence goes on along the minus strand of PVJS01002375.1, from coordinate 69,071 downwards.
ACTGATCCCAGGCTCCTTATCGGTGTGTCCAAAAGGGTTACAGAAACATCAATACCTGGCCAGAGCCCAGGCGCTCAGCAGGTCCCGCATCCTGCAGTTGTATGTTTATATTCATTGTTAAATTAATTTAGAAAAATGGCTTGACTGTACGGAATCATTCCATTTTGAAGGGCTCTAAAAACCAAGCGGAGACCAGAGCACTTGTCCTCCTGAGTCTGAAACTACTCAAGGTGCATATACCAAACCTACCAGGCGAACATTCTCAATGCACTCAGACACATTTAGCAACAGTGATAACTAAATAGGACACTAATGTACCACTTTCGTGGATCCCTTCATCCCCCAGATATCCCATGCACAATGTAGGTACAATACGATCCAGGTAGACAATAAAAGAATTGGTGAACACTAAGTACCAACTGCGTGATGGGCAAGATTCTAAGTGCTTACAAACACATGCTGTGTCAAAGAAGGCACTATCACCATCTTGCATTATACATATTATTTTAGTGATAATTTGCATGAAAATGTAGACCCCTTAGCTGGGCTTTTTCTTTTTTAACTAGGAATTGAGTCCAAGGGTGTTCTATCTCTGAGATTTCCACTCCCTGAGCCCTTTATTATTTTTTTTTATTTTGAAACAAGGTCTTGCTAAGTTGCTGAGGCTGGCCTCGAACCTGTGATCCTCCTATCTTAGCCTCCCAAGTACTGGGATTACAGGCATGTACCACCGTGCCCAGCTGGCTGCACAAGTTTTTAACATGGGATTTTAAAGAATTATTTTTATTATAAAATAAAACAGAAGTCTTTTCATTGCATGGTTAAAAAAATACAGAGGCAAACGTATGGCTCAGTGAATTCTACTAAGGCAAACTCCCCCCTTGCATTGTGGCCCCATTCTAATAACTATGTCTCCTCCTCTTTCCTCTCACACAGTCTACCAGGAATGGTTTTCCTGACATCTGGATTCTTTTTCTGTATGTGATACTGAGGATTGAACCTAGGGGCATTCTACCTCTGAGCTACACCCCCCAGTCCTATTTTATTTTCATTATTATTTTTTGAAACAGAGTCTCATGAAGTTGCAGAGGGCCTCATTAAGTTGCTAAGGCTGGCCACAAACCTGCAATCCTCCTGTCTCATCCTCCCAAGTACTGGGATTACAGGCGTGTGCCACCACACCCAGCTCTAACATCTGGATTCTAAGTCAATGTTTCAAACTATAGGTTGTGTCCAATTTAGGGTCTATAAGTAATCTTTGGTTGGCTTTGAACAAATGAAATAAAAGAAGATAGAAACTATCAGAACTTGCTGATAAAACAAAACGTACTGAATTTAATAAGGGTTGTAATGCCCTATAAATGAATCCTGAAATAATTAATATTAACTTACTAAGAGTAGTGATCCTAGTCAGGTGTAGTTGGCACAGGCCTGTAATCCCAATACTTAAGAGGCTGAAACTGGAGGATCGCAGGTTCAAGACCAGCATCAGCAACTTAGCGAGACTCTTGGCAACCTAGGGAGATCATCTCTCAAAAATAACAGCAACTACAACGACAACAAAATTAAAAGGGCTGGGGGTGTAGCTCTGAGTTGGAATGTCCCTGGGTTCCATCCCCAGTACAACACACACACACACACACACACACACACACACACAGTAGTGCTCACGAACACTTTGCAAAAGAGGTAGAAAGATCTATGGTTAATCATCGGTGTGTGCGTGTGTGTAAAAACCTTCTGCAACTTACTGAAACCTCTTTGCTTCCAACGTTACATCGGTCATTCAAATGGGAGTGGCAAGCGTGTTTGCAACCACTTTATGCGTGAATTGAGTAAGATGGTGATTATATGTTGAGACGACTCTTCCGTATTCAAGTTGCGATAGTTATTGCTTTTATTCCCAAGGAATTAAATGTAATTGGGACCTTGTCTGGAGGGAGATCAAAACCTTACAGTATGCACTCAAACACAGGTCTCCTCTCTGACTCATTTTAAGAAGACATTAACTGCTCAGGAGCTGCTTACAACTTAAAAAAAACACAAAACACTTGCTCAGCTTAACTGTGTTTTTTAAAGTTGTTTCATCACAGTGAATGGAGTGATTTTGACACCTTTTGGAAATGCTAATCGTGCCTATGAATAGTTATCTGCTTAGAATTCTCACCTATTAGGGGCTGAGTCTAGGTGTATAAAACATTCCCTCTATCAACACAAAAGTGTGAATCTAAATTGGGGCAAACTGTGGTAGCAGCTTGTACTGTTACCCTCAGCATCAACTTCAGCTGAAGAGAAAGAGAGAGAAAAGTGCTCTGAACTTGCCCGCCCACATACAGCTATTGGTCTCCCTTTGCTTTCATACAAACAAGGAAGTGCAGATGAAACCCAGGTAGAAAGAGAAGCACAAACTGACTGCCGCCATGGAACAATCTAGAATGGACCAGAGTCCAACAGACCAGATGCAAAAACTCAAGGAGGGTGGACACTGAGCACAGACCAGTGCACCCATCTACCCAGGCTCAATTTGCACATTTGCAGACAGTCCCATTTATCCGAAGACCCTGGTGCTCAGAGATTCCGATAAGATCTTCCAGTGTACAAATGTCAGTGATCAACTAGTGAAAACCACAACTTCACAATGCTCGTGTCAACCAAAGAAAGATGTCTCCAAGTCAGAGGCAGCCCTTCTACAAAATTCCAACTAAGCTGGGCATGATGGTGCACACCTATAATCCCAGTGTTTGGGGGCTGAGACAGGAGGATCACAGGTTCAAGCCCAGCCTCGGCAACTCAATGAGATGCTCAGCAACTTAGCAAGATCCTGTTTCAAATTTTTAAAAAGTAGATAAATAAAAAGGCACCTGGTGCAGTGGTGCATGCATATAATCCCAGTGCTTGGGGGGCTGAGACAGGAAGATCTCAGGTTTAAGGCCAGCTTCAGCAACTTAGTGAGAACCTGTTTCAAAATTTAAAAAAATTAAAAAGGGCTGGGGGTGTAGCGTGGAGGTAGAGCACCCTTGGGTCCCATCTCCAGTACAGGAAGAAAAAGATAAAAGAGGAAGGAAGGGAAGGGAAGGGAAGGGAAGGGAAGGGAAGGGAAGGGAAGAGAAGGGAAGAGAAGGGAAGGAATGGGAAGGAGAAAGAGAGACAAAGAGGGAGACAGAGACAAGAAGAAAGACTGTGCCAACTAAAACTATAAGAAGTATAATTGATCATTCCATCATTCCTGGAGAAATATGCAGTGTTGCATATTAGGAATGCAATCTTTTTTTTACACATAGTTTTATATTTTCATTGACAGAAACATGATGGTGAGGGAGAGAAAAAAATCTCCCCTTTTTTTCAAAAGAACAAATATCTGTTATTTAGACAGTATTCCTTTTTATTCTATTCTATTCAAAGAGATGGTTCTCCTTCATCCACAAGTATGTTTGTAAGAACCAAAACTTTAGAACAAAAAGAGGGTCACCAAGACTGTGTCTGATCATTGATCTCCTTTTATGGTTAGATGTAGAATGTCCTCCAAAGACCTTATGTACTCATGTTCAGAATTGATATTATTAAGTCATGAGAGCTGTAATCTCACCAGTAGATAAATCCATTGTAATGGATTCACTGGGTGGTCACCTAGGCAGGTGAGGTGTGGCTGGAGAAGGTGGGTTCCTGGGGCTGGGGCCTTGGGGACTGTGCTTGTGTCTTTGAATCCCCTTGCTTTCTGGCTCTCTCTGCTTCCAGCTTCCATGATGTGAGAGCAGAGCCCTTGCTCTCTCCCTCTCTCTGCTTCCCGCTGCCATGCCCTGAGCTCCACAGACCTGACCTGACATGTATTGAACCCTAAAATCTCCAAAAGAGTGAGCAAATAAATATTCTTTCCTTTAAGTTGTGTGATCAGACTTTTTAGATTCAAGCAGTGAGAATGTTGACTGAGACACCTCCTCAGCTCTGTCTCCACAGGTAGCCTCAGGCCATAAGGAACTCCCCTCTTTACTCCAGTGTGCTGTACAGATATTAAATGTTGCATGTGCCATGCACAAAATATTAGGAAAGACTGTGACTATTGGCAAAAAAATTTGAGGACTTTAAGGAAGACCTGGAGGTGGAATTAAGAGTTGACACATTAGGTTCCAGTAACAGTAATCCAACTGGTTTCATTTCCCCACATCCTAAGACTGACATAGAGGATGAAACTGAATTTACAGAAAAGCTATGTGCAGATTTGGAGGTAAAGATCCAACTTGAAACCCCAAAGCTCTTTCTTCAGTGTCTAAAACTCTGCCTGGATGTGTACATTTAGGATAAATTCACTTCTGGAAATGGACTTTGTGAGGCTCAGTTCAGAACAGAGACTCTTGGTCCTTCCTGCTTCTCTGGACCACTATTGGGACACTGGAACACATATTTCACTTTGAAGAAGCAGAACAAGTTCCTTTCAGAGGGCCCTCACATCTCAAAATAGCAACAACAAAAAAAAAAGTAGAAGTTTTTGCAAATACCTATTCTAATTTTCCCAATATATTCAGAAGCAGGCATGACTTCTTAAGTTAATGAAAAGTGCCCAGCAGGGGCATCTCTGAGCTGCCAAGTTGCCTACCCAGGAAAAGAGGGCAGCTGTTATTTTAGTGTTTTGTTATTTGCTGTTTATTATTTTTTATTGTTCTATAAGTTCCAAACTTACTGGCTTATCGCTCACTTTTTAGAAAATAAATTACTCAGAGCCCTCCTAGATGCTTCCAGTGGCCCCCTATTTTTATTTAATGTCCCTAATGCACCTGAGGATTGGTGCATTACTGACCCCCAGGATTGGTTGAGTCCCCCCCACACACACACACACATACACACCTGGAAAGGTATCACTAACTTTGGAAATCTATCAGTTGATAACCTGGTCCCCCCCAAGTTTAAACTTTTTAAACATAAAGCTGGCCTAAGAAAATCTAACTATAGATAAGATATGGCCTCTAGGCCAGGAGGGCAAGGCATCTGAACAGACCCCTTTGCAGGGGAGAAACAGTTAAAATAACAACAGCAAAAGCTCAATTAAAGAGACTCTCCCAGAAAGATGAGCTCGGCAGCCTCATTTTCTGCTGCCTGGCCATTTCTGTGGCAGCCCCACTCTATGCCCCAAAGCCTAGCATGGTGTCCACCCCAGAGCAGACACTCAGAACAATATGTGTTGCATTAATGAGCATCAGGTTCTGGGCAGTAGCTGCCATCGTTGGCTCCATACGAGACCATCTTGAGGGAGCTCTGCACAAATACACATCCCTTCATCCACTGAATCATAATTTCCAGGCACCAAGCCCAGAATTTGTTTAAAAAAAAAACTTTATCTGAAGTAATTCTGTTGCAGCATAATCAGCCCATTCAGGAACCATGAGCTAAGACATAATGAGCTTCTGAAAAATCCAGTTCTATCTGTCAGTAACTAGACTGAAAGTACCTTTGTTTTAGTGGTGTTTCACCATTGTTGACTTGGTTTCTTGTCTCCCCAAATCTTCCTTTTTGCTACCTCTGTGGCTCCTTGCCTCGGGGAAGGCTGAGGCGGGAGGGAAAGAAAGTTCAAGTTGTTCCCTAAATGAGCTGCTTTCAGGAGCACACATGGTTCCTAAAAAATACCACTGAGAAGAGAAAACAAAAACCTCAGTGGGAAACACCATTAACAGACAAGGGAGAATTTCCTGTAAGACTCAAAAGGTATTTCCCAGGGATGGAGGTCCACAGGGGAGAGGCAAATCTGAAGAGGAAATTGGTTACCTGGAGCTCCTGGGGAAATGGGCTTATAAGAAATCCCGAACCCAGAATCAGGGAAGGGCATTTGAGGGGAAGGAAGACAACCTGGATGGATGAATGACCCAGGGCCCATCCTTACAAGTTCTACTCAATTCCCAGTGCATAAACTTTGCAAAGATTCTAGCAAATAGGACTCAGTGGGCAGACACAAAGAGAGTTTTCCATAAAAGAAAACAAATCTATGAGTCGTAATAATATAGGGAGCATGATTTCTTGTGCCATCTGAGCTGGTGAGTTAAGATTGAAATGCCTGATGTCTATCTATAATAATGTTTTTTTATATAAAATGGGCAGGGTGATCTTTCATTGGAAGGGTTTTGTGCAGATTAATTAGTAACTATTAGTGAAGCACTTTGGAGTAAGAAGGCTCCTGGTTTGGGGTTACATAATCTCCTAATTTTACAGTTTGAAGGAGAGTGATTAAGGTTTTATCACAAACTTAGCCAGGAATTCTGAACTTCAGCTAAAATTCTCTCCCCCATGTATTCCCCCTGAGCCCAATTATTTGCAGGGTCAGAGAACTGTTATTTTACTTTGTAAAATGGGTGCTTGGAGAAATATTTTTTTCTAGGAACCACAAAAAGGCAGATTCTGATTTATTGTAGGTCTCCCGGTTTAATGTCCATTTTGGACAGGCTCTTTTTTATTGGAGCATGTGTATTTGAACAGATAATGTTTATTACCGTTGGGGCTTTATGAAAACAAACATCTCTCCTAATATAAAGGATGTGTGGACATTCAGGCCTTTGGTAAGTGGTGGTGTTCTTCCCTCAGGCAGGAGTGGAGGAAAGAAATAAAAAACAAAGCTGCTGTTTCTATAGGGACTAAGAATTAAAAGCCAGGCATTGCTGAAGATTTGCAGCCACAGACCAACCCCGGTCTTCACTAAATTCTAGGCTGATATTTAGCCCAGGTGTACACGGCATGGCGGTGCCAATTATGCACAGCTGTGGTCCACCTGATGGGCAGTACCAGGCTCCTTCGTAAATGTTCTGAATATCACCTTGGCACATTTGAAATAGTTGAGTAGATTTTGCACCTTAAAAAGCAGTATATCCATGCCCTTTGTCTAATATTTTTAAAAGAAAGCCTCACGTTAATTTCAATATGTGTGAAGATGTTTGTATTAGTCAGCTTTTTTTTTAATCTCTGATCAAAATACCTGCCAAGCACAATTTAGAGGAGGAAAGATTTATTTGGCTCACAGTTTCAGAGGTTCAGTTCATGGTCACCTGGCTGCAAGGCAGAAACATTGTAAACAGGGTGTGGAAGTAGAAAGCTGGTCAGCTCATGGCAGCTGGGAAGCATAGAGAGAAAGGAATGGACTGGGGACATATAGTTTAGAAGGTCATCCCATCCATTCATGGACCTGTCTCCTCCAGCCACACCTCACCTGCCTGTAGTTACCACACCGTAAGCCCATTCAAAGTATTAACCCATCAATGGATTAATCCACTAGGGCATGATTCAATTATTTCACCTCTGACTATTACTGCGTTGCCGGAACATGAGCTTTTCCGGGAGACGTTCCACATTCAAACCATAGCAATGTTTTTCTCTCAGCTCGCCTGTCCATGGGCGGGGGCTAAGCACAAATCAGATCATGGCATGCACGGAATGGATGATGACAATGGAGACCCGACTATTTCATGTGCCATCTGGGTCATGATTGTTCCTTGGAAATGTCCCCATTCAATTTATTAAAAGTATTTAGGACTGAACATGGGTGATCAGAAATGATTCTTTTTTTCTCTCTCTCTCTCTTTTTTATTGGTGAGAAACAATTCTTTGAAAGCATTAAAAAGTAACTGCTGACAGTCATTCCTGTCAATTGCTGACTTCTGCACATCACAGAGCTTATTCTTTCCTCCCCAAATCCCTATGAGGGAGATACTATAACTATTCACATTTACTGAGAAGGAATCTAAGGCTTAGGGCAATGAAGTAACTTGCTCACCATCAACCAGTTAAAAAAGAGAGGTCTGGACTTCAACCCAGGGGAATCTTAAGACACGAGAGCTACATTCTTACATTCTGGAGGATCCATGTGCCCCCTTCACCAGTTTAAGACACCAGCTCCTTCTGGGTTGAAAAAGAATTAAGCCTTCAATACAACACCAACCAGCCAGTCACTATATAGAGAGTCGCCCCAAGGAATTTCAGGTGCTGCTTTTCTGTTAAGTATCATTTTTTTCGTTTCTTCCTATGTTTACATTAGAGTTTCCTATCATGGACTTTTCTCCTGTAAGACTTAGGAGGAGATGCAGAAAGTGAGTAAAAATAACTAAGACCGGAAGTAAGATAAAAAGAAGGTGTAGATACAATGACACATGCATACTCATGTTTATAGCAGCGCAATTCACAATAGCCAAACTGTGGGACCAACCCAGCTGTCTCTCAACAGACAAATGGATCACAACATTATGGGATATATACACAATAGAATTCTACTCCGCAATAAAGAACAAAATTATGCCATTTGCAGGAAAATGGATGGACCCAGAGAACATTCTGTTAAGTGAGATCAGCCAGTCACAGAAAGTGAAAGGTAATATGTTTTCTCTCATATGTGGAAGTTAGGGAGTAATCAAGATACAAGAGGGACTTTAGACAATGGAGGAGAAACCCCCATGGAGCCAGGAAGGTCGGGGGGAGGAGTGAGAATTCACAAAGGAGGCACCTCCATTGATGTCACGTACGTATGTGAAAGTACAGTGCCAATCTCAATATCATGTATGGGGAGGGGAGGGAGTGGAGAGGGAGATGGGGAGCTCACCAAATGCTGAGTGCATGTGTGTCCCGATCACTCTGAACTACATTATGATGCGAGACTATAATGCACCAAGAAAAGTATTTAAAAAAAATCTCTTAACGCAATCAAAACAGAAAGGCATTAGGTCCCATTTCCACGCTGTATTTGTTCAGAACGAGAGCTCCATTTGCCATGAAGAGCTGACAGAATGATCCGGCAGAGAACTTTCCGGAAGCACACATATAAAAATGGAGACCTGCGTGACCTGTCAGGAAGCACATTCTATTACGGAAGCTTGGCTTCTACGAGGTGACCACTCCAGGGAACAATGTTTCTAAGAACGAGGAAAGTGCATCGTTAGCAGAACACAGCCCGCTTCCAGGGCTGGCAGCCACCCATGTTTGAGGAAGTATGGACCTGGAATAGAAAGCCAACTCCTAGAAACCATCATTTCTTCCTGATTTCTATTTGTGTGTATTCATTTCTTCCAAGATTTTATTCATGGATTCGCACTCATCTGTCTTTCATTAAAAGTGGTTGGGGGGATGTACAGAAGTGTGAATAGACAGTAAGGAACTGTTTTAGATCCTCAAGTTTAGAAGATTTCAGTTGCATGGAGTTTAACAGTTAATATTCCTATCCTTAGCATAGGAGTGCCTAGGAACACTGACCTGCTTATAAATGATGCCTCGGCCTGGCCTTTAGCACATATTTTCTCTATTCCTATTTTCATTATATATATCCTGTTTCCTTAAGCAGTTGATAAACATCTTCACAATAGTCACTAAAGTTTGCTGAGCATTTGCGATATGCCTGGTTTGGCACAAAATATTGTGCATAGATTATATCAATTAATCTTCACAAAAGCAGGGCCATAAACTCTGCACTCTTATAATGACCAGGCCACGGTCATGCCGCCTTTACAGTAGCTATAGGTGTAATTTATCAATGATGCACAGTTTTAAACAGTATTCCAGAGTCATATATTTTGCTCCTATTTATTTCTTTCTACTTGTATAATTTAAAAATTTCCTCTGTGTCTTCTTGTTTGGTTTATAACATAAAAATTACTGATTAAAAGAATAATGTTCTCAGTACTGGGAAGCTGAGACAGGAGGATCACAGGTCCATGGCCAGCTTTAGCAATTTAGTGAGGCCCTCAGCAACATAGTGAGACCCTGCTTCAAAATTAAAAAAGAAAATAAAAATAGGGCTGGGGATATAATTCAGAGGTAGAATGCCCCTGGGTTCCATCCCCAGTACTACAAAAAAAGTAAAATAAATAAATATTCAGATTTTCTTGTTTAAAAAGAAGAAAGACCACTATCCAAATTTTCCTGACAGTTAAAAACATAGCATTAAGTTTACGAGTATTCAAGAGACAGAAAGTACACGGAATGAGTGTGAAAGTGAGACATAATTGATGGAGACAAAAGAGAACACATGAACATTTAAAAAGGACAATGTGACCAGAAAAAGGAAGTTTAAAACTAGTATATAACCTATTGCTTCAGAATGTTAACCTCTGGTGATTAAAGATCTTCTGAGAAAATTTCGAAAGTAGTCTCGTCAAGCTAGGAGTTTGGTCTTTAAGGCTCCAGGCACAGAGCTGATTTTAACACTTGTCACTGTTTCCCCACAAAGAGGGTGTTAAAATGATATGAGAATATACTCTGTGATCCACAGTGGAGGAAGATGAAGATATGCATCCCCAGGAAATACGAGCTAATATGCATAAGCTAAAATATTGTCCATGCTAAATGATTTAAATGTTTAGTCGATCCCACAATGGGCTACATGTTAGAACTTCAATGTCATTTTCCAAGAGATACTCTTAAGAGTTCTCTCCAGCTGTGGGTGGTGCACACCTGTCATCCCAGTACTGGGGAGGCTGAGACTGGGGGAATCCCAGTTTCAAAACCAGCCTCAGCAACTTAGTGAGACCCTCAGCAACTTAGCAAGACCCTGTTTCCAAAATATAAAATAAAATAAAATCGGCCGGGGATGTAGCTCAGAGGAAAAATACCCCTGGGTTCAATCCCCAGCACCACAAATCACATACAAAAGGAATGCTCTCCAGTTTAAAAGATGGCCAACTACAAAGACAGCTAAAACAACATGCAAGAAACGACTTTGTCTCGACTGATTTTAATCATATTTGACTGGCAGGTTAAGCTAAACTTTCAGTTTGCCATGGGGGTATCCGTAGTGTCACTGAGGTTAAATTAATCAGGAGCTCCAGGAATGCAAGTCAGAAAGAACAAACTGATTCTTCTATATTGATCGCAGACCACAAGGCACAAAATAAATTGGAAAAATTGACATGGGAGGTCAGGGTGGCATCGAAAGGGGAAAAGCATTATTAGAATTTCTTCTCAATAAATTATGATATGAGCTCACAACCTTATGATAGGATGCTGAATAGTGAACGGATCAGAAGGAGAACATGCCTGTCTGAGAACCGTGGAGCTTAATTTAAAGGAGCTTTTGTCTGTTTTCAGATCTACCATGTTAAACCCTTCACTAAACACATGTCAGAAAGTTTTGCTTTTAATATAATATTTATACTATAGTTTTTCAAACCCTCAGAGATTTAACCAATTAGAGATATCTTCATTTTACTCAAGAACTACTCAACTACTCAACTCGAGGACATTTAGATATCAAATAGAGATAGTCTGCTATTCTAAAGTAAAGACTATGAACCTGGTGTGGTGGCACATGCCTGAAATCCCAGTACTTGGGAGGCTGAGACAGGAGGATCACAGGTTTGAGGCCAGTCTTGGGAATTTAGTGAGACCTTGTTTCAAAATTAAAAAATAAATAAATAAAACAGGTCTAGGGATAGAGCTCAGAGGTTAATTATCCCTGGGTTCAATCGTAGTACCCCACACACAAAAATGAAAGATTATGAGTACTTGGATGAAGACATGGATTGAAATCTCTCCTACAGTTTTCCTTGGGATGCTTCTTTTAAAAACCAAGTATAGCCCAGTACAGTGGCCTATAATCCCAACTACTTGGGAGGCTGAGGCAGGAGGATTGAAATCTGAGGGCAGTCTGGGCAATTAGCAAAACCCTGTCTCAAAATAAAAACTAAAACAGGCTGGGGGTATAGCTCAAATGGTAGATCCCGTTGGGTTCAATCACTAGTAACACACACACACACACACACACACACACAGACAAAAAGCCAAGTACAGAACCCCTATACCTTATCCTCAAAGAACAACATGAGTTTAAGGAGTTCGCATTTTATCCAGGCACCCCAGGTAAATCTCTGGTCAAGGAGGTTGAGAAATAATGGGGAAAAAATTCTTGAAAAAACAATTTTAAGGCAAAGAACAAGCAAATCTTAAAAACACTCAATCATTCCAAAATGCCATATACAATATGATAAAAGTTCTAGGACACGGTTATTGGTTTTTTTTTTCCTTGACAAGATAATATTTCAAATACCTACTAGTTAATTGACAGCCACTATGTGGCTATTATCTGAAACTAAAATTAGGATGTCTATTATTTGTTTTAAAATTTCTAAATAGAAAGCACTCTCAAAAAAAAAAAGTCTAAACTGTGATGGGCTGCCAATTTAGACTCTTCAATCCTGTCAAGATAATTTTCTGAAGTTTTTTTAATGCTGCTTGTCTACCTACAACCTCAATCTTTAAGACTCTAAAAACTAGCCTTTCGGAATCAGCTCACCCTCCTTAATATTTTAACACCTCAAAGGCCACCTGGGGTCAGTTTCTCCAGATTCAAATTCCACCACCTTGTGTGAAGCCTTTGTAAAACTCTACCGGTCTAATCATAAGCCATCACTGTAATTACCTTATTTATACATTCACAGTTCAAGTAGATGCATTAATTGAAGCTGTAAATTCACTAAGGTCAAGGGAAAGGTTATTTATTTAAGCTGAACCCCCTTTTCTGATAAAACATATAGAAGAGATCATTTCTAGAGGTGAAACTCACTTTCTTAAGGATATGCACATATTCAAGGATACAAAGCAAATGTACTTTTTTGGTACAGTTGTGTGATTTACTACAAAACCAAAACCCCACAAAACTAAGAGAGAGAGAGAGAGAGAGAGAGAGAGAGAGAGAGAGAGAGAGATCACAGTATCAACAGAGCTGACTTGATCTTGGTAGCTTATACTTTATATATCATCTCCAAAGGCAAAGTTAAGACCCAAATCCAATCTTTAATCAATGAAATCATCTCTCAGTAACTTTTTAAAGTGCTTGCTATGGTTGGATTTTTTGACATTTAAAGCTATCAGTCAACAAGTACCTACATTTTCAAGCTTCCAAAATGGTTTCAAATTTTCCATTTAGTTTTCTTTCTTTTTAATCTGCTTTTATTGGTGCATTGTAGTCTCACATCATGATGTAGTTCAGAGTGATAGGGACATACATGCACACAGCACTTTATTTCATCTTCTGTGTTGAAATGTCTCCTTATTTTATTAATTTCAGAAAATTAACTACTTCCCTTTCATTACTTCTTTTCTCTACCTACTCTCTTATCCATCTACACAGCTTACCCTATCATTTCCATCGCCTTCTTCCATGTTAACAAGCCAATAAAAAAGTTATTCTTCTATAATTTCATTTTCAATAATGTAATTTTACCCAAGCATACATATCATACATTCATACATAAATATTCACAAAGAGTGTTTGTATGGCTCACACACCATAAAATAGACCCTTTTTAACTACAGAAGTTAATGGTTTTAGGGTGTTCATGGAGTTGTGCCATGATGTGTGTGTGTGTGTGTGTGTGTGTGTGTGTGTGTGCGTGCGTGTGTGTGTTGCTGGGGATTGAACCCATTGAACCCAGGAGCATTCTTTGAGCTACATCCCCAACTCTATTTTATTTTTTATTTGAAAACAGGGCCACACTAAATTGCTAAGAGCCTCACTAAGTTGCTGAGCCTGGCTGCAAACCTGTGATCCTCCTGTCTCAGCCTCCCAAGTACTGGGATTACAGGCATGTACCACCATGCAAAAAGAAACTCTGTACCCTGTCCCTCCTTTTCTCTGCTTCTCCTACAAGTCCCCAGACACCATTAGTCTACTTTCTGTCTCTACAGATTTGCCTATTCTGAGCATTTTATACAAATAAAATTATTTAAAATATAGAGTCTTTTGTGATTGGGTTCCCTTATTTAATATATTGTTTTCAACATTTACTCGTGGTATATTCACTAGTAAATTTCCTTTTATGGATAAATAAAATTCCATTGGAGGTATCATATTTTCTTGAATGGATACTCATCAATTGACAGACATTTCATGTTTTTTCTCCTTTTCTGGGCTATTATGAAAAACGCTGCCATGAACATTTGTGTACAAGTTTTTGCGTGGACGTGTGTTTTCCTTTCTCTTGGCTATATACCTAAGAGCGAAATTGCTAGATCATATGGTGCCTCTATATTTAACTTTTCAGGAGCTGCCAGACTGTTTTCCAAAATGGCTCCACCATTTTACTACCCCATCAACAGTGTAGGAGAGTTCTAATTTCTCCTCGTCCTTGTCAAAACTGGTTAATTTTGTCTTTTTTTGTTTAATTATCCTAGTGGGTATGAAATATATCTCACAATGGTTTTGATTTGCATTTCTCTAATGGCAAATGATGCTGAGCATGTTTTCAAGGGCTTCTTGGCTATTCGTGGTGTCCCTTAAGCACAAAAGTTCTTAACTTTGATGAAGTCTAATTCATCTCTTTTTCCTTTTGTCACTTGGAGTTTTGGAGTCAGATATAACAAACCTCTTACTAGTCCAAGATTGTAAATATTTACACTTAGGTTTTCTTCTATGAGTTTTATAATTTTAGTTGTTGTAGTTATACCTGTGTGTAATGGTCAGATAAAGAATGTCCTCTGAAGAGCACATTTATTAATGTTCAGGATTGATATGGTTAAGTCATGAGAGTTGTAATCTCATTAGTGGATAAATCCATTGTAATGGATTTACTGGGTGGTAACCCAGGTAGGTGGGGTGTGTCTGGAGAAGGTGGGTCCCTGGGGTGTGGCCTTAGGAACTGTGCTTTTATCTTTGAATCCCCTTGCTTGCTGGCTCTCTTTGCTCCTGGTCTCCATGATATGAGAGCAGAGCCCTTGTTCTCGCCCTCTCTCTGCTTCCAACCATCATGCCCTGAGCTCTACAGACCTGGTCTAGCATTGACTGAACCCTTTGATCTCCAAAAAACAGTGAGCAAACAAATCTTCCTTCCTCGATGTTGTGTGGTCAGGTCTTTTGGAATATAGCAATGTATATATTGACTGACACACTGATTCATTTTCAAATAATGTGGTAGATAGTGTGAGGTAGTGGTCCAACTTTGTTTCCATGGAAGTGTCTCATTGTTCCAGCAACATTATAGCACCTTGCTGTGACTGCACTGTGGCACTATATCAGCACATAGAGGATGTTTTGCAAGGATGAGACATCATCCTCTAGGACACAAAATACACTCTAAATCAATGACTAGTGCATGGTGCTGTGTCCTTAACACATAGAACATATAGGTTCAGGAACCAAGGTCTAAAAGCAAGAAGTGACCACAGTTAACATGAGTCTCAGTAACTCATATGGGAAATTCTTTTTTTTCCCATTTTCTGGCACTCTTAACAATCCTTGTAGGGCATAGTAGTGCATGATTGTAATCCTAGTACTTGGGAAGCTGAGATATGAGGATTGCAGGTTCGCAGCCAGCCTCAGTAACAGCAAGGCCCTCCATAACTTAGTGAGACTCTGTTTCAAAATAAAAAATACAATAGGGCTGGGAGTATAGCTCAGAGATAGAATGCTCCTGGGTTCAATACCCAGAACCACCAAAAAAAAAAAAAAAAAAAAAGAAAAAGAAAAGAACGCTGTTCCCAGAGAGGGAACATTTCTAACAAGAAAACACACCCAGAGACCCATTAAGCTTCACTCTAGAGTTTCCACCACCAGTTATAGAGTTGAAAGTTGTCTTTTTTCCCATTAGCTGTCCCTTGGGTTTTTCCAGGAAAAAAGACCAACAAGAGTGTTGGAAAAGCTGCTTCTCACCCCTATTACATGCGGTGTGTGCGAAATAAATGGGTGTGTGCAACACCAAGAGTGGACTGCGATAGCTTCCCTTCTGAATGAAATATTCATTACCCCAGCTGTTGGACATACAGGTGGCTGATGGCTGGCGACTGGGTTTCTCTCTAGGAATTGCATGCAGCCAATTGCATGCCCATGGCTTTCCCATCGAGTATTTTCCAATGTCCCTCCTTATTTAGGTACTACCCACATGTGATCACTGGCCTTTGCATGGTATATTAAGACCAGTGCCCCGTCTCCAGTTGAGAGGACTCTCATGGGCCACCGCACCCCAGACCTCTCTCTGCAAGATGAACTGAAGCCTTGGATGAGACATCACATTTCACCTCCCTCCTCTGCTCAATCCATCTTCTTCATTCTTGCAGGGCTGGTACTGAGGGACTCCCGAATAAACTTCATTTCATCTCCCTCCTCTGCTCAATCCATCTTCCTTCATTCTTGCAGGGCTGGTACTGAGGGACTCGCGAATAAACTTTCTGTATGCCAATCTCTTGTCTCAGAGACTGTTTTCCAAAGAATGCAATCTAAAACACCATCCAATTATTAGAAGTACATCCCTATGCCATATGTCTAAAATGAGATGTAGTATGCAAAGTCCTTTTGCCGGATATATTTTAATCAGATATATATCACCTTAAGAATCAAAAGGGGCTGGACTTGGTGGTGCACATGCCTGTAATCCCAGTACTTGGGAGTCTGAGACAGGAGGATTGCAGGTTCAAAACCAGCATCAGAAACTTTTCAAGGCTCTCAGCAACTTAGGGAGACACCGTTTCCAAAGAAAAATAAAATAGGACTAGGAGTGTGGCTTAGAGGTAGAATATCCCTGTATTCAATCCCCAGCACATGAAAAAAAAAAAGAAGAAGAAGAAAAGAGCCGGGCGTGGTGGCGCACGCTTGTAATCCCAGTACTTTGGGAGGCGGAGACCGGAGGATCCGGGTTCGCGGCCAGCCTCAGCTCTCTTTCTCTCTCTCTCTCTCTCTCTGTCTCTCTCTCCTTAGTGAGGCCCTCCGCAACTTTGTGAGACCCAGTTTCAAAATAAAGTATAAAAAAAATAGGGCCGGGGGCGTAGCGCGGAGGTAGAACACCCCTGCGTTCAATCCCTGGTACCGCCAAAAAAAAAAAAAAAGAAGAAAAGAAAGAAAAAGAAAGTAATCAAATGGGCAAAAGAACAGCATAGAGATAGTCTACATTGTCTTTAATGCAATGTATCTGGATATGAGTCCTTGATGTGCTATATATACAGTATCTCTTTGATCTTGGGTAAATAAGTTAACACCTTAAATCCAATTTTTTTATCTGTAACATGGAGCTGATAATCATAATTACACTTGGGGATCATTTTAAGAATGAAATAACCTACGGCATAGAAAGGATTAAGCAGGGAGCTCAATAAAATTAGTTATTATTATTATCATAACTAATACTATTAGTAGTAAGATAGATACAAAAGGGCTCAAGTCCCAGTTCTGGTTGAACTTTGCAAAGTTTCCTTGTCTGTCCCAGATCTCAGTTTCCTCAACAGCAAAATGAAGAAAGTTGTTAAGCTCTCTTTCTGCTCCAAAAAGCTGTGACTCTCTTGATGCAGGAACCCGAATGATTTGCATCAGTGAGTTTTTTTTTTGTTACTAACAGCCCCTGAGCTGTTGATGATTCTAAGGCAGCAGAGGAGAAGCCATGGCTGCCCCAGCTCCTTTGGGGCCTCATTAGAGCCCTCTCCCCGGCAGCTCGAAGGACTCCTCGTTATCAGGGAGCGTCAGAATGTGGTAGGAGCTGTGTACCTTGCGCTTCCACAGCCTACCTTTACCAGCAGGGAGCTCTGTGGCTGGCAGTCAGTCCTGACAGAACCGAAGGGTAAACATAAAGGACTAAAATAAAATAAGACGCACGCAACCAACCCGGACCAAAAAGATAAAATGAAATGAAAAGCAATGCCGAGCATAAGTTTAGTGCCTGTGCATTTTTCAAAGAGGAAAAGGGGAAAGGGAGAAGTTCTGCTTTCTTAGAAGAAATGAACATGTAGTCACCCTATTTGACTTCAATTTTTTCCCTCTCTGTAGAGAGCTTCCTGCTTACACTATGCAATTGTTTAGCACAATAAAGTATGGATTTGGTGGTTTCCTGAAGTGCATTTCAGTGATCCATACCTGGAACAATGGAGGCAACCGTTTCAATTATGATGAAGTCATGAATTTCTGAGACCCAGAGGCACTGGTAACATCTCCGTTAAGGTCAGATATAGAACGCCCCCTGAAGAGCTCAGGGTTGATACAGTTAAGTCATGAGGGTTGTAATCTCATCTGTGGTTAAAACCATTGTAATGGATTTATTGGGTGGTCACCTAGACAGGTGGGTGTGGTTGGAGAAGGTGGGTCCCTGGGGGTGTGAACTTAGCAACTGTGCTTTTGTCTATAAGCCCCTTTGCTTGCTTGATCTCTCTCTTGCTCCCAGCTTCCAGGATGAGAGAGCAGAGCTTTGAGCATGCTCTATCTATCTATCTATCTATCTATCTATCTATCATTTATCTGTCTGTCTATCTATCTATCTATCTATGATCATCATCTGTCATCTATATATCTCTCTGCTTCCCCCTGCACCCTGAACTTCAGATCCTGGTCTCATATGGATTGAACTGAGAATCTCCAAAAAACTGTGAGCAAATAAATTTTTTTCCCTCTCAGTTATATGGTCAGTTGTTTTGAGAATGCTGACAGAGAGTCTCTAAAGCCAAAATGTGTCTCCTGGACCAGAAAATGTACCTCCAAGGAAACTAAGATCCAAGAGGCATGCTATTTTAAGAATGACCATAAATGGTGGCAATATTTGGTGTTAATGCATGCAATATGTAATATTGGAGCAATATATGTTCTAGCTCTGGAACTAAAGAACTGTGGATACAAGTACCAGAAGTGGACTCACTGGCTGGGTACTTTCAGGTATAGCATGACACTCTCCTATGCCAAAATTCCTCATCTCTTGAGGAGGAACAGGAATAACAATAAATAAAACAGGAATAATAATAGCCTTCATCTCTTGAGGATGAGATGAGCTAATACCTACAGAGCTCTGAACACCAGGAGTGGTCTGGGGTGATTGTTTAGTAAGAGCTTCATCACATAATACGGTTGTACTTGTCACCGATGGTCAATTCGCCTTAGTAGATAACGGAAGGCAATGATATATATGCCTAGGGTGCATTATCTGCCCACAATTGTCTTCCAATTTTCAACTTTATATATGTAATAAAATTAATGTATATTGAAACATATGCATGCATATTTATAGAAATTTAGAAATTATCCGTTACCCTTCCATCTCCAGGCTACCATCCTGGTCCAACCCACTCTCATCTCTTAACAGGATGACTGAAGCTGGCATTTAATTCATCTCTCTGGTTCCACTCTGGCCCTCCCAACAGCCAATGTTCAAACTCTAGATCAGAACTTATTTCCCATCTTAAATTCCTCCAGTGGCTTCCTCTCATCCCTGAAATAAGATGGACACTCCTGAGGATGAGCTACAAAAGCCTACATGCTCTAGTCCCCAACTTTCCCTTGGCCCCTCTGGATCCTGCTCTGTGTTATAGCCACAGTGGCCTTCTTTACATTCTTCCAATAAATTTAGTCAATCCTGAGTGCGTTTGTACTTGCTGTGGTTGGTCATCACCTGCACCTGTCACACTTCTCATGGCTTGCTTTTCTTCTTATTTGGTTCTTGGTCCTTGTTCTTTTTCTCCTCTGGTCCCTGGTTTCTGTTCCCTACTCAGTATAGGCCTCTCTTTATTTTCCTCATTTCCTTATTACAGAATGTTGCTGTATTATTCTCAGATCAGTTACCACCCCATTGATTTATGATGTCCACTTCTTTTGGAATTAGATGTTCATCATGGTTTGGATTTAGAATGTTTCCCTAGCTTTCAAAGAAATAAGGTAATCATGTTGGAAGCAGGGCTTGGTTGCTAAAGAGGGGTCCCTGGGGATGCAGCCTTTGGGATTATATGGTTCCTCCTCTTGTTCTCTCTCTCTCTCTCTCTGTTTCTGGCCTCCATGATGTGAGAGCAGAACCCTTGAGCTCTCCCTCTCTCCGCTTACTGCCACCATGACCTGAGCTTCGCAGACCTGGCCTCACATGAACTGAACTTCTAAATCTCCCAAACTGTAAGCAAATAAATCATCCTTCCTCTAAGCTGTGTGGTTAGTTGTTTTGGATTACAGCACTGAGAATGTTGATGGAGATGGTGTTCATGTCCTTTCAACGAGAATGGAAGCTCTATGAGATTGGGTACCACTAACACATCCTTACCACCCTCTACTGTAATGTGAGCACAGTTATAATTCAATGGGTACTTGCAAATGAATTCCTGAAATCATTTTCCCCCAGGAGGAAATACCTTTTCAGATATTTCAGATATTCAAACAGCAATCATATTTTTATTGGAATTTCTTCTTATTTTACTGACCATATAATTCACAAATAAGAAAGGCTGAAGTAGATTTAGCATTCAAATGTGGTCTTTAGAAAAATTCTCTAGGAACTATGAAGTGACTATTCTCAGGAGCCTCACGCATCTCAGATAGTTATCTACATAAACCCCTGAGGCTGAGATCGGAACAGTCTCTTGGAATTTCCCCCCACATTTCCTCCAGCCTCATCATTTTTTTTCTTCCTATTCCTAGTAGAAATGACTAGAAAAATGAAATGTTAACATCATGTTTGCAGGTACAGATTCTAGCACATATGACTAACCGTGAAAATAAAAGCGTTCAACGCTTTACACAGTCAGAATTAGGACCTGCTTTGGTTTCGAGGGTGTGATTCCCATAATTTCTCGAAACCTTCTGTTTTCTTCTTAAAATTTTCACTTCGTGTTGTTTCCTTCCCTTTTTAATCTTCCTTTTGGTGTTTGCTTCAGGAACTTCAAAAACAGCGCAAACATCATTGTTATTTCTTCTCTGTTTGCTAAAGAATTAAGACACTATGGTAACGGCATCGAGAAAATGATTATTGAAGGTAATTAGGGCTTAGGCATGGGCATGAATCATATTGAGGTAAGAAATGCAAAAGGACAACGAGGGACTGATGAGGAGGCACATGCATTTCACCCACTGTGAATCCATGGCATGCCTGTGAAGGGCTTTGCACTCTTCCTTGGCTTCCTCCTTCGATATCACCACTCAACCTTGAGCTCTCTCTGGCAACATGAGATTGGGTACCACTACCACATCCTTTTGCAAAGTCAGGGGCAGCATCTCTTATTTTCCTCCCCCATCAGGACACCAACTTTCCCAATCTATTTCTTCAAAGTAGTTTGAACAACAACAACAACAACAACAAAAAGACAATAAAATACTGCATTTGACCTTAAAGTAGATCATTTGGATTTTAGTGAAATTAAAAGCAGTCCGAACGTAGGCCCCACAGTGTGCTTCTATTAGATGAGCTCTGAGACACTTAGGCATCCCTGGCATGCACACGCATCATGCCCATTGGAGGATAATGATAAAGCAGCTGCAGATGTTGAGTCAATTACATTGCCTGATTAGCTCCACATTCCCATGCATCATGCAACTCCATCAAGGATGGTCCCACAGTTAGCTTTCTGGGGGAATGTCAGTCAGCAATATACCCAGCACAGCTGCCGGGTTCCGTCTGTTTCTATGCATCCCGTGACTCACCCCACATACTCTTAGTGTTTCTTTTGGCTGCCAAGTCACAGATGTTGCTGCTTTCTCTCATTTCCCCTCTCCAGAATACCTTTTTCATTTGAAACCCAATAAGCCCAACAGGGGAAAGAAAAAAAAAACACAACTCCATATTAGCTCTTGAAACTGTGGGAGCTCAAAACAGATACATCGCTGCCTGTTGGAAAGGTTGCATCTACAAGTGCCAATTTTCATGATGTCATTAAGGAATAATAATGGAATCCAATTTACAGTTACCCTGATATTCCTATTACAGGTGGAATGGACTTCTGCCATTTGATTTGGACAGCCAGTGTCCTCATGTCCTGCATAGAACTTCTCTAAAATCTAGAGACAGAATCCTCCTGAACTCTGACTGCCAGAAACTGAGGCTACTTTTCTTCTATGGTAAAGCTCATGAACTAGGTTCTCATGAATAAAGGGATCCACTCAGAATTTGGGAAGTTTTTGACCCAAGGATGTATAAAAAGCAGAATTCATCTTAGTGAAGAGTGGCCCCATGCTGGTACCATTCATTTTCCGGAGAATGCACAGGGCAATTCTAGTGCCAGGATCTCACGCTAGTCAAGACGTTCACCATAACAGCTGTGAGGGCCACGGTGCTCCTGTTGTCCTTCGCTTTGTAACCTTGGGGCTTGGTGCTCTGGCCCTAACATATGTGTTTTGCTTGATTCATCTCACGTCCTTAAAACACGACTCACAACAGACACAACCAGTGGTATTAGAATACCCAATACTTAGAGAGAAGAAGTTGGTATAAGAGAACTCATCTTCCACTGGCCCAGATAAGAAAGAAAATTGTTTCTCTTACTTAGCAATCCAGAGCTAAGCTGCAAAGTGACTCCAGGATCCAGGTTCTGTTTACCTTGTTCTGCCATCCTCCTCTGCAAGGATCAATCTACTTTCGGTCATATTCATATTTCAACCCCGAAGGAAAAGGCAAACTGTTGATAGAATATAAGTAATCTGAAACTTATCAAGGCCTTCTTCAACTTAGCGAGTCCCTGTTTCAAATGCAGCAAGGTTCCGAGATGGGGCTTTTTAGGCAGTGATCAAATCATGAGCGCTCTAACCTTATCAGTGGATTAATCCATTAAATGGCTTAATGCACTGATAGTTGAATTGACTACCAGGAGTCAGGTCCTAGTTGGAGGACGTGGATCACTGGGGGTGTGCCCTGGAAGGGTATATCTTCTCCCCAGTCCCTTTTTCTCTCTGTTTCCTGGCCACCATGAACTGAATGGTTTTCCTCCACCATGCCCTTTCCACCATGATATTTCTGACTTGAAGCATCTTGACCATGGACTGAACCTCAAAAAACATGAGCCAAAATGAAGTTTTCCATCTCTAAATTGTTCTTTTAGTTACATACATGAAGTCCTTTTTGTCATATAAGGTCACATATTCATAGGTTCTAGTGATGAGGGCATGGACACATTTGGGGGACCATTATTTAACCTACCACAGAATGGAATTCAGGAGCGAAGCCTATCATTTTTACCTCCCACCAACTTGAAATTGCTCACACAGCCACACCTAGCTGCAAGGGAGCCGGGAAATTTTAATCAACCTTACTCAATATGTGTCCTGCCGAGACTCTTTGATTATGGTAAGGGTGAGGGTTTCTGTGAGTGAAAGAAAGATGGGAAGAACAGAAACAGAGCGTGTCAGTCAGGGCTGTCCTGGTGGGAATAAGACAGCAAACTCAGATGACACAATTGAGAAGAGTCATATAATAGGACTACTCGCAAAAACAAGGTTAAAGGAAACACACATGAGATGGTGACTCACCCCCCAAATAGCAAGAGATGAGAGCTGCTACTGCCCCTAGGCCTGGTGTGGCCATGGGAAGTTACACAGGTTTCCTAGGGCTGCCATGACCAGTGACCACAACGGGTAGCTTAAAACAACAGAAATGTATTTCCTCAAGGTCATGGAGGAGAAAAGCCCCAAATGATGGTACCAGTCAGGCCATGCTGCCTCCTAGACTCTAGAGAAGAATCCTTTCTTGCCTCTTCTAGCTTCTGATGGTGCTGGTGATTCTTGGCCTTCTTTGGCTTGTGCAGTATAACTCAATTCCCTGCCTCTGTCGTCACATGTTCCTCTTCCCTGTGTCATCTCCTCTGGGGTGTGTGTGTGTACTACTGGAGATTGAATCCAGGGGTGTTGTACTTCGAGCTATCCCTCCTACCCTTTTTATCTTTTTTATTTTGAAACAGGGTCTCGCTAGTTTGTTGAGTGTCTTACTATATTGCTGAGGCTGGCCTCGAACCTGCGATCCTCCTGTCTCAGCCTCACAAGTACTGGAATTACAATGTGCATGTGCCACCATGCCTGGCTCTCCTCTGGTTTGCAAGTTTCTCAGTCTCTTTCTCTCCTTAAAATTATACCAGACACTGGGTTTAGGGCATACCCTAAGTCAGAGAAGTCATCTTAACCTGATCTGCACACAATGAAACATCTGCACAGACTATCTCAAGACAAGAACACAATCCCAGGCACAGAGTGTTAGGGCTGAACTATGTTGCTGAGGTGAAAATCTGGTAGACTTAGAGGAAAGGTTTACCCAGCACTGGAGCAGGGTGTTTTGTTGTTGTTGTTTTTGGTGTGTGTGTGTGTGTGTGTGTGTGTGTGTGTGTGTTTCTGTGTACTGAACCCAGGGGAATTCTACCTCCAAGCTATATCCCCAGTCCATTCAGTCCATTTTTCTTTGTTTTTGTATTGAAACAAGGTCTCACTAGGTTGCTGAAGGTCTCACTATGCTTCTGAGGCTATCCTCAAACCTGAGATCCTCCTGTCGCAGCCTCTCAAGTACTGGGATTACAGGCATGTGCCACCAAGCCCAGCTATTTCCGCATGGGTTGAGTTCCTACTGTGTGATACATAGTACCTTGGGCACTAAGTGACAACAAGAACCTAAGAGATGGTACTATGGCAGCTCAGCTACTGGAGGCCAGGGAGCACTTGCATGTCTAAGAAGGCGGCGCCTTTTCTAATCTTGAGAAGGTAAAGTGTAGAGCTTCTTTCCATATGATCATTTCCTTGCTGACACCCATATGATCCTCTGGGTGCGTATTTTCACCCAGATGCTCTGAGTTGCACAGAGAGACACGCCATTAAACAAAAACAACTCAGTGTTTTCAGAGGGTGTGAAGGAGTTAGGAGAATACGAATGAGGAAGCAATTAGCTAGGTTCAATACTCTGTTGGTTATAATTTACTAGATTCCCTCTCTATAAAAAAGTGGTTATCTATGGAGTCTAAATATGGAAAAATCTGTGTTAGCAAGATTTTAACAATTCTACCATTCTCTGTAAACAGGGAGTTACTAATTGGGGCCCATCTGATGACTGTTCCCCATGTCATTCTTAACGGCAGTCCCCAAACATTCCAAACCAGAATAGACATTTCTAAGCATTTTAGAAGTCATCAACATCAATTTTCTATTTCTGAAAAGCAGATTACCGGTACAATGCAATCCAGAAATTCTCATTCCTTTAATAACTCTTTCAAAAATGTATGTGACACTTGAGCAGAGATTCCGAAATGATTCAACGAAGGTAAATGGGAATGTCTTCCTCTGTAATTTAAAGAAGGCAGACTCTGTGCCTATGTTCGTTCTGCCCGTGTGTGTGTGTGTGTGCCAGTGATTGTGTTTGTGTGTGTGGAAAGCGTTTTCCCTCAGTGTTTGTCCATGTGGATAAAGTCTCATTAACTTAACACTGCACCTTCTTGCTCCCCTATTCCACGGACTATAGAGCAAATTAACTGCCTGGTGCATTTGGAGAAGTACAACAGAAGTTAATCTGCCCACTCCATACATCTCTGCCTTGGCTCTGAGCTTGTTCAGCAGCTCTACTGATTCAGGTTCTGGGGGTGGGGCTTCTTCCCCCAGTCTGTCTTTGCCTGTAAGCATGTAGAGGCACCTGCTGCTTCTGGGGTCCAGCCTTCAAAAACCCACAGAACTAAGAGAACTATAGCTCTGTTCTCCAACCCGGCTTCTTCCAGTAATGAAGGTAATAATGGTTTCCACAGCCTCTTTTTTGTATCATTTCTCATTATTGTCACAAAGTGAGTAGGAAAAGGACTTCTCCTTACTGGGGACTTTTTCAAAGGCCTCAACTTATTGTGAGCTGCCTTGGACTGCTAGGAAACACACATAAAAATGTGTAAGTTAGTAAAACACATGGTGCTCTCAGGACCCCACACTGCGGCTTTGAGTCTTGGACTTCAGCATTCAGGCAGAGGATGATAAATGCTGATGGGTAGACAACACTTCTATGAGTCCAGAGAGGTTAAACAGCGGTGTCCAGGAAGGGAGTCAGCCCAGGGGCCACGTGGAACCGTGGACTTGGATGATTTAGTGGATACTCTCAGTGTTATGGTTTGGGTTTGAAATGTCCCCCAAAAGGCTCAAGTATTGAAAACTTGTCCCCAGTGAAACAATACTCAGAGGTGAAAGGAATCACGACTCTAATATCGTGAGTGGGTACATCCACAGAAGGATTAATAATTAGAATGGATTTACTGGGCGGTAACTTAGGCAGGTAGGGACATGACCAGAGGAGGTGGTCACTGGGGGTGTGGCCTTGGGGACTAGATCTGTCCCTTGGTGCTGTCTGTTTCTCTCTGTTTCTGGCTGCCATGAGATGAGCTGCTGCCCTCTACACTCACCCTGCTGCCATGTTTCTGCCTTGGAGTTGTCCGACTATGGACCAACTCTGAAACCGTGAGCCCACATAAACCTTTCCTCCTCTATGTTGTTGTTATTGGGTAATTTGGTCACTGGGATGGAAAAGTGGACTAAGAAGTTGGTATTCTATTTTATTGTTCTCATTTGGCTGGGGGGTGTGGGGGATAGGCAGCTCAGTGGCAGAGCACATGCTTAGCATGTATGAGGCCCTGGGTTTTATGGGTTCTCTGTGCCTTGCTCCCAGGGTCTGCACACTGTGCAACTGAAGACTCACAGCTGCGTCCCAGGAACTCCTCAGGAGGCCTGCCTCTATGTTGCTGCCTCTAAAGCTGTGTGACCTTTATAAGCATGCAACTGCACATGTCTGGAGATTGTACCTTTGGGGTGACCCAAAGCCAATAAAAAGCCCAGCTCCCCTTCCACAAAGTAGAGCACACTTCAGGGTACAGTCTACATGGCAGAAACTCCTGGAAGATCAGGGTACAACATGACATTGCCCGAGCCACCCATTGGCTGGCTTCTTCCCCTGTCCAATCCTGCTGCCTCGCTTCCCTACCAATCTCTTCTGGGAGCATTTCCTTAAAAACTAAGCAGTACAAATGGCCTCCCCGTAAGGCCAGCTTGGAGGAAACTCAGCCTAAGGAGGGAGACCAGAGCTTTGTTCCACTTGCCCTGGAAACAGGTACTACAGCAGAGGTTAAAAGTACTTAGGTCTCTGCAGCCCGAGCCTGGTGGCAAGGAGGAAGATGCTAGACATTTTTCTAACAAAGAAAGGCAGGTAGCTTCAGACTTCAGCGACGCTCGCTTCAATTCACTAAGGTGACACTGCTGTTTTGAGGAAGAAAAACCGAGGCTACAAGTTCATTACAGGGAAAATAGCAGAACATCTTTTTTTTCTGCTGCATGTAATAGTATCCTCTTTATTTGCTGCAGAGAACTACAATGCCAGGTCTAGGTAAGCAGGCCAAAGTGGAGAGTCCTGGCAGCCATTCTGTATCTGGGGCTAAAAGGAAGTTATGCAAAGACTAATCCGAGTCGTTCCACCTGTCCATGGGTGCAAGAACAGAAAGCTCCCAAATGATAATTGAGTGACTTTAGCATAGTGTCTGAGAGATGGGTGTACACTAGTGATGTCTGGACCCTCAGGGAACATGCCAGGGATAGTAAAAAAAAATGCAAAAGATTGTTTAAGCATCAACAGTAGCCTCCAAGCCAGGGTTCAAAGGATAAGGGGAGACCTTTGCAGAGAGACACAAAGCTGGCCAATTCCTTAACAAGAGGGGACGGACGGTACGGTTCTGAGGAAGGGACCTGACAGTGCTCTAAACAAGAGAAATGCTGTATGCAGGGAGAAAGCCCCCTCAACGCGGCACTGGAATGAGTGAAAATAAAGAGATGCATGCAAAATAAGTAAGAAAAATGTCTTCAATAAGACCTCATGATGAGGGTGAGTTGTTTGAACCTTGTGTATTAGTTTTCAGTGGCTGCGTAACAAATGGCCATAGGCTCAGTGCTTTCAAGCAATACACATTTATCACCTCGCATTTCCCTGGGTCAGGGATCGGGCATG
This sequence comes from Glis glis, assembly GCA_004027185.1. NCBI lineage: Eukaryota > Metazoa > Chordata > Mammalia > Rodentia > Gliridae > Glis > Glis glis. The sequence continues at coordinate 41,466 of PVJS01002375.1, read as the reverse complement.
CTTTCTCAGGCCTCTGCTCAGGGTCTTGTAGGCGGGCATCAAGGTGTTAGCCCCCCTCTCACTGGGGGCTTGGGGTCCTCATCTGAGCTGACTTGGGTTGTTGGCAAAATTCAGGTCTTGCAAGCCAGGCGTGGTGGCACACACCTGTAATCCCAGTACTTGGGAAGCTGAGACAGGAGGATCGCAGGTTCGAGGACAGCCTCAGCAAGTAGTGAGACTCTTATCAACCTAGCAAGACCCTGTTTCAAAATAAAAATAAAATAGGGCTGGGGGTGTAGCTCAGAGGTAGAATGCCCCCGGGTTCAATCCCTAGTACCACCCCCCCCAAAAAATAGAAATCATCTGGGTCTTGCAGTTGCAGGTCGGAGATCACTATGATCATAACAGCTATCAGCTGAGGCCCACTCTTGGCTTCTGGAGGACACACCCAGGTTCTGACCACAAGGTCACCTCAGGCAGTTCACAATATGGATGATTTTTCTTCTCTCTCAGCCAAAAGGAGCTCATTTCTCTAACATTCCCCTCTGTGAGCCACCAGAAAGAATGTTCTGCTTCCAGAGGGCTCAACCGATTAGGCCAGGCCTGCGTAGACAGGTACTCTTTTGCCATATAATGTCACAATATCGTAGAAGTGACACTGTAGAGTTTTACCTACATTGATCCTTGGGGATAACGGGATCCTGGGACCTCCCTGAGCACCCGGCTTATCATGCATTGCGAAATAACATTGATGTCGCAAATGCTAAGTGCTTTATTACAAAACTCAGTCTACAAAGATGGATTTTCCTACCAGGTCTGGTAAATGTTCCATGTTTTGTTCATGTCAAGAATTTTGCAATGAAAAGTTGGAACCGGGATCTTCTCTATCAGCCCTGCTTGGTATCAGAGCACAGTTCTCTTGCAAAATTAAATGCTGGGCTCAGCTGGAACAATACTACCTGGACTGACAACTCCAGAGACTGCACACTGGTTTCCTTTTTACTCATAGTCTGCTGTAGTGGGGCTGTGCCGCGTGATAATCTTGCGCGTCACATTAACTTTTTGGCTCTTTAAAAGCGAAGGACAGCAAAGTCTTGGCCTCAATTTCTGAGGTCTTTTTCCCTCAGATGACTGAAGAATTACCAATGCTCAGAGGCATCACTTAGAATACACGCAGCAAGATGGATGGGGGGGACCACTTTTACTTAAGAATTCACACTTGTCACTGAAGGACACGGAATTCGATTGTAGACTTTGATTCATTGGAACGCGAATATTTTTAGTATTTAACTTCCAAGGGGATTTCACCTTTAGGCTCCACTCTCTCTTTGAGAAAATAAGAGCGGGAAGATAATTCACATCGGAATTAGAAGCATTTATGAGATAATAAAAATAGAATGCAGTAGAATAGAAATGCCAGTGTGCCCCATTTGCAAAGATAAGTGTTTCATAGGACACTATAATTTCTGAGTTATGGATATCTGTATATTTGTACTTGGTTATGGTACAAAATATACTTCTTGCTGCAGGTTTGCAAGCCACGTAATACATACAAGGTGTTTAGTATGGTCTCCGGCACATGATAAACATCACTGTGTTTTAGCTACTGTTCCTATCAACAGCAGTATCTATCTCAGTGGCTCTCAACCCAGGTGTGACATTGAGTCGACAGGGGATGTTCGTCTTCTCGCCTGCAGGGTTTTTGTGGGAGTGGCCTGGGATGCAGGCTGCGCAGGGGGTAAGCTCAGTGCTACACACCTAAGGCTCACATCCCACCTCTGATGCTCGGTGCTTATGTAACCCTGATAAGCTGCTTCTCGGCACTCTAGCTGCCTCGTGTGCACCACGGGAATTACTCCCTTGCTTGGTTGCATGGGGTTATTTTAAGGATGAAGTTGTGCAACACATGTCAAGCATTCAGCAACGTGCCTGTGGGATGTGTTCACAGAGAGGCGGCTGTGACTCAGATATGTTAAAAACCTACAAGAGGAAACATGGAAGTCACACATTTGCTGGAGTTTTTCATCAAAGTCATCCTGCCGTTTATTTAGATAACATACATGAGAAACCCCCGTTGTATTCTGAGAAACAAAATCTATAGAACTTGGGGGTCTGTTCACTTGAATACCTTCTTAATATCACACTACGTTCATCTTGTTCCGCTATTAGTTGCCAATTCTGCCTTTGCTCTTCCTTGCTCAAGTTCTTTTGCAGCTTATTCTCCCCTGCCAGTCAGGGTGCAATATTAAATACCTCACAGACAACTTTGGGTCTTTATCAGATACCTTTGATCTGTGTCTTCACTGCCCCACAACCTGCCCTCCACCTGCCACTGGCCCGAACCTTTTTACAACTCTTCTTGTCATCTTCTTAAGTGTTTCTGAGCTACTTTTAAGGAAAATAAATGGAGACTACTATGCATTTCTACTTTCTTTCCTAAGAGCTGCTACATGCAAAGGTGACACGTACGTCATCGACCTGTATGCATAATGCATTTGAGTCCTAGGCCTCCAAGAACAGGTGGGTAAGAAAAAAGTACCATTTTTCACTCCTGAGATTGGCAAAAGAAATGTTCTTGCATTTGAAGATTGGAGGCAGAGTCAGTCCGTAAGACAGCTCTGCCAGTAAGATAGAAAATATGGGGTCAACATAAATGTTTATCAGAAGAGAAACTGCCAGTGACATTATGATATCAAATATGGTACTGGCACAAAGACAGGAAGATAAGTGAAATAATATTGAGATTCCAGAAATAAACATGTACATCCCTGAAGAATTGGTGTAGAGAATAGTACTAGGACAGGACAACTGGAAGTGGAGGGAACAGTCTTTTAGACAAATGGTGCTGGGACAACTGGCTACCCACATTTAAATGAACAAATTTCGATCCCTACCTCAAACCATCTACCAAAGTTAACTTGAAAAGGATCGAAAACCACAATGTAAAAAGCTAAAATGAAAAAAACTCTTAGAAGAACTCACAGGTATCAGTCTTTGTAGCTTTGAATTGGACAACGGTTTCTCAGGTATGCTACCCTAAAACAGAAGCAATAAAACAGGACAAAAAAATAGAGAAGATATCATGAAAATTAGTAACATTTTGTAGACACTACCAAGAGAAAGAAACGGTGATACACAGAATGGGACAAAATATTTGAAAATCACTAATCTTTAGGGATCTAGTATTCCGAATATATAAAGGATTCTTATGATATAACAATAAAAAGTTAAACAATCCAATTTAAAACTGGGCAAAGGAACTAAACGGACATTTCTCTAAAGAAGATATACAAAGGCAATTAAGCACATGAAAAGAGGTTCAATATCATCAGATGTGCTAGTGAGCTTTCTCTCACTATTTGAGCTCACAATTTTGAAGGTCCCTGTCCATGATTACTTGGCCCCGTTGTTTGGGCCTTTGGCAAGGCCCCACCATCCCTGTCCAGGGGATGCCCCGACAACATAATGACCTCCCTCTAGGTCATACCATCTACCAATAGCACCAGCTTTGGAGGGACCCAGCTTTTAGAACGTGGGGCTTTTGGGCAATGTTCAAGATCCAAACTATAGCATTCGTCATTAGGGAAATGTACATCAAAACTACAATGATACACCACTTCATACTCACAAATTAGCTATAACCCCCCCAAATATATATATATATATATATATATATATATATGTGTGTGTGTGTGTGTATATATATATATGTGCATATGTGTGCATGTGTATATATATGCTTATGTGTGTGTATATATATATATATACACACATATATATATTAATAAAGGCATTAATATATATATATTAATAAAGGCAAGTAACAAGTATTGGTGAGGAAGTGGAGAAATTGGAACCCACCAATATTACTGGCAAGCAGGGATATAAAATAGATCAGACTCTGTAGAAAATAGCCTGGCATTTACTCCCCAAAATTAAACTTAGCATTACAATATTACCCAGACAATTCCTTCTTATTCATATACCCGAATAAATGGAAAATAGTTGTTCATGCAAAACTGTGTATGACAATGTTGAAAGCAGCATTATACAGAACAGCCAAAAAAGTGGAAAGAATCCAAATTTCCATTACTTAGCAAATGGATAAACAAAATGTGGTATGCACATGTAATGGAATATTATTCGGCTATAAAAATGGATAAGTACTGATAATTCTTCAACTAGAATAGATCTTGTAAACATTGTGTTAAGGAGGGGAGCAAGATTAAAATGGCCACTTTGTAGGATTTTATTTATATAAAATCTCAATAATAGAGAAATTCATAAAGACGTGAAGTAGGTTAGTTGCTGTTAGTAGGGGACGAGGGAGGAGAGAACAAAAAATGAGTGCTAGTGGGCTCCACAACTCCCCGCACGCCTGCCCTCCCCTGGAAGATTCCACCCTCCACCTCTGCCTCCGCCCAGGGTCAAGATCTCCTCTCTTGCTTCTTCTCATCTCACTTTCCCACATCTTTCCCCTCTTCCTCTCCTTCCTTGAAACCCAGAGTCTCCTCCTCCCCTCCCCCTGAGAGTGCAAAGTAAGCCAGGTGTAGTGGCGCATGCTTATAATCCCAGTACTTGGGAAGCTGAGACAGGAGGATCGCAGGTTCAAGGACAGCCTCAACAACTTAAGGAAGCCCTCCGCAACTCAGTGAAACCCTGTTTCAAAATAAAAAATAAGAGAGGGCTGGGCATGTAGCTCAGAGGTAGAATGCCCCTGTGTTCAATCCCCAGTACCACAAAATAAACAAACAAACAAATGATAGCGCAAAGTAATACAGGAGAAACATCCTATATATACGTATCTTAAGAAATTATCCTGCCATGTATATATATGTAATAAATAGTTCTCTGATCTTGTGATATCAAAAACCTTTCCATATTTCCATATATAAAATAAAACAAAAGAAGATATAGACAGCTAATCTCCACTGCCTCTTCCTTTCCACTTAAAAGGGAAAAAATTCAGTCGTTATATATAACATGTCTAGTTAAAATGGAACAAGAGAAATTCATCCCCCAAACCAGACCAGAGTACACACGATTTCTTAAGTACAGAAAAAATAATTCTTCATCTAGCCACGAGGAAGAAGGAAACAATTTCCTAAATTATTAAAAATTGGAATTACTTTAATCATTTCTACGTAAGCCAGAAAGGAAGTTCTTTTTATATGGCTGAGATAAAAATCAGAAAGACTGTCCATTATTCTATTAAAAATGCCCTTAAAGTCTATCTATTCTTTGGAAAGGTTCCTGTATTTCTCACATTATAATTTTAAGCTTATACTAAATAGAAACAAAAAGAAAAGAAAAAACTCCTCTAATGCATAATGAGGTATTTTTTTCCTACATACAAAACAAAAAATAGTATTCCTATGTGCTTTTTATGTAAGTGCATGCTTTTAAAAATAAATTCAAATAAAGCCTTAAATCCTATTTCCCTACTGGAGACAAAGAATGTTTATATTCTAGGCTCAAACTCCCACTCGTGAGCTTATTTTACTTGCTTCTCAGATTAACCACCAAATCCTGTAGCATCGGAGTGACCAGCCTCAGCCGTCTAAGAAGAAGGGGCGCTGAATTTGTAATAATCAGCCTTCTTGCTCGACCTGAGAGTAACACAAATAAACACTTCCCCAGAGTTTATTGTCTCCGCGCCTCATTCAAAAAGGAAAACAGAACAGACACCCATCCCTGGAGAAAGATCCAGTTAGTACCCCCAGAACACAATGTCAAGCCATTACCACCTAAATTTAGGTGGAATGCTGCCCAGGGAGCCATGCCAAAGACGTTTTAGATGAATGGCAAACCTATTATCAGCTGGGTATCAAATGCATCCACGCACTATAAAAATGAAGAGAGATTTCACTGCTATCGGTCGTTAATCCTAGCGAAATCATCAGCGTCTTTCTCGGAAGTTGTGATTTCTAACTATTCCCAACTTTCCAGGTGATTGCATTACAATCCTCACACGGCTACGCAGCATTACTTATTCTATTATACATTTTCGAGAGCAGAGAGAAAAAGCAAAGAATTATGGTGCGTGTATGTTACCGAAGTGACCTCAAACCCAAAGAGTAGAGTTCTCTCGCGCTTAACCAATGCATATTTCATCTTTACTACCACGCAAGTCTCAAGTTATTCTAAATTATTCATGATCGCCCCTTCCCAGGAACGTCCGTATGTTCTCCCTCAACCAAAAGAGAAAAAGCCATCTCCATTCTTGATTAGGGACGTTCGCAGCCTATCTCTTTTCTTTAAAATGAAGGAAGGTTGCATATGTCAAAAAATAATCATGTAATAGGGGCAAAAGCTAAAGACAGGGGTCACACGCTAACATTAATTTTAGCCAGGATTTTTTTATCCCAAACTAATGATGTATGTTCCTGACAGAAATCTATGATTAGATAATTTAATATTAATTATATTGCTGAAACATGGGCGGTTTGCAGAATCTGGAAGCATACCTGGCATAAGGGAAACATACATATTTTGCTGAAAGAATGAGTGAACATCTCACTGATGGTAACTTCCTTTTCAATTTTAAAAAGAGATATCTTTATTTTAAATGTTCCGTATATTCGGAGATAGGTTTCCGGCAAATCCCTGCCAATTTGCAAATTAAACATTGAAAACACCAACTTCCTTTCAAGGTCATGTGGATGTTATTTATTAACTCCCTATTTAAAGACAGCCTAGGCATTTAGAGACTTAAAATTCACATATTTGTTCAGCAAGTTAACAACAGAGGTAGAATATGAAGAGAAAAATTCCCTTAACCAGACTCTAGTTATAAAAGGTTAAAAGAGAAAACAGTTGAATCTATAAAAACACCATAGGGGAAAAATTCACAAAGAAATAAAATCCAGCAACTTATTATCAGCTGCTATAGCATGAGATGTCCCTATTGCTGGGAATTAATGCGAAAAAGTACAAATTAGGTGCAACTTAAAGAGATTCTCATGGAATGCATCACTTGTCAGTGAGGGGATGTGAAATCTGGTCCTGTGAAATCCTGCTGGACCAGCTAGCATTGAATGAGAAGGTTTTTCTTCCATCGGGTGGAACATGGACATCTGTTCTCCGCAAGTCCATTCTGCAAGTTCATTTATAAAGCACAATCATTAACTCTTAGGAGTTAGGAATCTTTATGTAGCTGGCTGGACATGCATGTTCCAGAAAGACTACAGGGCAGGCAGGCAGGAAGGGTCCCAGGACTGACTGACTACACTTCCCACATGTCCTGACAATGGCTTGGAGAAAAGGGACAGATTCGTAGGAATTTAATCACTAGCTGTAAAGAATTAAAAGTCCTAGCTACTTTAATGTTAAGAAAAATATCTGTGGTAGCCGGGCGTGGTGGCGCAAGCTTGTAATCCCAGTACTTTGGGAGGCAGAGACCGGAGGATCCGGGTTCGCGGCCAGCCTCAGCTCTCTCTCTCTCTCTCTCTCCCTGTCTCTCTCTCCCTGTCTCTCTCTCTCTCTCTCTCTCTCTCTCTCTCTTTCCCTGTCTCTCTCTCTCTCTACCTAGTGAGACCCTCCGCAACTTTGTGAGACCTGATTTCAAAATAAAGTATAAAAAAAATAGGGCTGGGGGTGTAGCACAGAATCCCCAGTACCACAAAAAAAAAAAAAGAAAAATCTGTGAATTTGTCCCTTCCTCAACAGAAGTCAAGTGACACGGGTATCGCTTTTATTAGCGACGTGATGTGAAATCAGGTACCATGAAGTACTGCAAGGTCAGCTGAAGTTAAATAATGCATTGATCTATGTAGGAAATGAATATATGATAAATACACCTGAACATAGCAATCGTACTCAGTACAAACAGGATACCTGCTACTGCAAAGAGGCAGAGTCTATCCGACTGCATAAATAAGAAACCACTACTTGCCCTTTATAAGAACTATACTTTTTGGCGGGGAGAGTAGTAGGGATTGAACCCAGGGCCATCTACCTTGGAGCTCTACTCCCAGCCCTATTTTATTTTTTTTTATTTTCAAACAGGGTCTCACTAAGTTGCTGAGACTGGTCTCACTAAATTGCTGAGGCTGGCCTTGACCCTGTGATCCTCCTGTCTCAGCCTCCCAAGTACTGGAATTACAGACATGAGCCATTACTCCAAGTCTATAATAAATATACTCTAAATATGGATGATAGATAAGTTGAGAGAAAAGAAGTAAAGGATCATTTACCATATGACCTCTAAGAACAAGAAATCAAGTGTGACACATCAATATCAGACAAAGTGTCTATGGCCATACCACCTTGAACGCGCCCGATCTCGTCTCGTCAATATCAGACAAAGTAGACTTGAAGATAAAGACTATTAAAAAAATTAAAAAGGCATTCCGTAATGATAAAAGGATCACCTCATTAGGAAGAGATAACAATCCTAAACGCGCAGGTGCCTAACAACAGCGCTTCAAAATATAAGAAGCACAAACTGACAGATCTAAAAAGCGAAACAGAAAAACCTACATTAAGAGTTGAAGACTTTAATAGTATTCTATCAGAGCCAGGCATGGTGGTGCACGCCTATAGTCCCAGTACTTGGGAGGCTGAGAGAAGAGGATTGCAAGTTTGAGGCCAACCTCAGCAACTTATCAAGATCCTGTTTCAAAATGAAAAATAAGATAGAACACCCCTGGGTTCGATCCCCAGTACCTAAAACAAATAAAGTATTCTATCAGTTATGGGGGGAAAACAAGCCCATTCCACTGACGAACAAACAAACCGTAGAAACAAAGATGATTTGAAAATCTGAGTCAACCAGTTGGGCTTAATTGGCATGTATAAAGCTCTAAACCTGACCACAATCACTTGTACTCTTCAAATACTCTTGCAACATTCGCCAAGACATACAAAACACAAATCAGTATTATATGCCACAGTAACAAATTTTTAAAAATCACCTCCATAGACCAGGAAAATGATTATGTCGAAAGTCATGTTCATGAGAATGTTCTCAGCGAAGCAAGAATGGAAATAAACTGTCTCAAGATTGTGGGAAGCTGGGCTCGGTCGAGCCAGCCAAGATGGCGCCGTGGCGGGCTGCCAAGTCTCGTGACCCGCACTTGTTTACCAGACCTAGCACATGCGCAGTCTGGTAAGCGCACGCGTTTGGTGCATGCTCATTGCGTGCTTGCTGCCGGAGAACCTATGAGAGGAGGCCTGGCCTGCGTGTATGTGGCGTGAGAGAGGTGTGATTGGAGGATTGCTTCTGGCGTGATTGGGGAGGGGTTGCTCGTACATAATATAAGCGGGAAGCAGATGTTAATAAGGAGGAAGTAAAGAAGGAAAAATAAAGAGGAAGCTAATAAGGAGGAAAAATAAAGCTGAAGCTGAGAAGAAGAAGCACCTCAGAACTGTGACTTGCGTGGTTCTTCTCGGGGTCCTGCTGGACGGGGCTTCGGGTTGTGACACAAGATGATATAGGGTGTCAATAAAATACCTAGAGCTAACATCATTCTTAAGGTTGAAAAGTAAACCCTTTTGCGCTTCCATCAGGAAAAAGACAAGAATATCCATTCTCCTCTCTTCTGCTTACCATTGGAATAGAGGTCCTAGATGGCAAAGAAAATAAAAGGCATTCAGAGGAGAAAATAAAATGTAAAACTCAGTTTGCAGAGGCAATAGGATTGTGGATTATAGAATCTACAAAAGAAAAGAACACTTGAATTATAATGTAAATTAGTAATGTCACAGAACACAAGATCCCTACACTAAAAACCATTTGTATTCTTAAAGGTATTAATGAAAGACTGAAAATTAAAGCTTAAAATCCCTACTTACAATAGCAAATAAAAACATCAAATACCCAGGAATAAATCTAACAAATATGTGTAATGTTCCTACCTTGAAAGTCACAGAAATTGATAAAATAAAGATGATCTAAGTAAATGGACAGATACGGAATGTTCATTGACTGCATGATTCAAGGTTGTAAAGATTTCCATTCTTCCTAACTTGCCCTATAGTTTCAATACTATAAGAATTATTTTTCAAAATTCCAACAGGTCCTTTGAAGAAATAGATAAGGTTGTTCTAAAATTGATAATGAAAGAAGCTAGAAGAGCCAAAACCAGTCTCAAAGAAAAACAAATTTGAGCTGGGTACAGTAGTGCACACTTGTAATCCCAGTACTTGGGAGGCTGAGACAGGAGGATTGCAGGCTTGAGGACAGCCTCAGCAATTTAGTGAGACCCTCAGCAACCTAGGGGGACCTTGTTTCAAAACAAAAAATAAAATAGGGCTGAGGGTATAGCTCATAGGTAGAGTTCCCCTGGGTTCTATGCCCAGTACTAAGAAGAAGAAGAAAAAAAGAACAAATTTAGAGGAACTACACTAAGTAATTTCAATCTATAACAACTAAGATAGCTTAGAATTTACATATAGATAAATAGACCAACACAAGAGAATAAAATAAAATGTATAAGAAATAGACCCTGCATATTATGTCTTCCTTTATTTAAACCAAGGTACAAATGCAGTGTATGGTAGAAAGTCTTTTTAATAAATGTTGATGAGCCAGATGGAGTGGCACGGGCCTGTAATACCAGTACTTGGGAGGCTGAGACATGAGGATCACAGGTTCGAGACCAGCCTCAGTAACTTATAGTGAAACCCTCTGCAACTTAGTGAGACCCTGTTTCAAAAAATGAAAAATAAAATCAGGATGGGGGTGTAGCTCAGAGGTAGAATGCCTCTGTGTTCAATCCCCAGTACCACACACACAAAAAAAAGAAAATTTAAAAAATGCTGATGGAACAAAATGGATACCTGTATTTTAAAAATTATCCTCAGTACCTATGTGACTCCAGACACAAACATTTATTTTACATGGATCATAGACCCAAACAAAACATCAAATCATAAAGCTTCCAGGAGACTATTTTTATGGTGATAGAAGGTAAAGCAAAATACTAATTTCAGAAACTTTTTAAAAAGTGATAAACTGGATTTCTCCAAAGTTAAAAGTGTCTGCTCATAAAAAATATCATCAAGAAAATTAATAGGCAAGCTACAGTCTAGGAAAACACAGTAGCAGTTTGTAATGCTGAATACCTCAGTAAATGAAAAAAAGATAAAAACTCAAAGTGGGCAATGAACTTGAACCAATACTTCCCCAAAGAAGATATATACATGATAGATTCGCATATGAAAAGATGCTTAACAGCCTTAGTCATGCAAATTAAAACCACTGGGAGGATGTGCTTCCTCATTTAAAATGACTAAAATATAAAAACTGACAGAGGTTGGCAAAGAACACAATGAAGGGAGTCCCTGACACTTCTTGTGCAAATGTGAAAAGGTACAGTTACCATGGAGACCTATCAAGTGCACGTGGAAATGTTAAAAAGATACAACCACCATGGAGACCTATCAGGTGCACGTGGAAATGTTAAAAAGATGCAACCACCATGGAGACCTATCAGGTGCACGTGGAAATGTTAAAAAGATACAACCACCGTGGAGACCTATCAAGTGCATGTGGAAATGTTAAAAAGATGCAACCACCACGGAGACCTATCAGGTGCATGTGGAAATGTTAAAAAGATACAACCACCATGGAGACCTACCAAGTGCATGTGGAAATGTTGAAAAGATGCAACCACCATGGAGACCTATCAAGTGCATGTGATGTGTATGACCCTGTGACACACAATTCTATTCTTGGGCATTTATTCAAGAGCAGCATACATAAGTCTACCAAATACCGGGCACACAGATATCTATATGATCCACAATCACAACTGTCATTTGTGTGCCTATGGGACTTTAACTTGTGAATCTCTGGGGGAATGGAAGTCTCCCCTAACCTTTTGTTGGTTCCTGTCTGTGACTCCCTGGGTGTGATCAATTGTCAAAGTGCATCAAATTGAACACATAAGATTTGTGCGTTAGGCTGCATGTTAATTATATTCCAATTTTTAAACATAAAAAGAAGTCGGTTACAGAAGGCTGTGCATTTGAAGCACAGACTTGCTTAGGCTATTTTGTCGGCGCCTTTTCCACGTTTATCCTTCTTTTGGGGTCCAGTAAGAGACGATAATTCATTGCAGTTCCATTTTTAAAAATGAAGAGTCTAATACAGAAAACTATGCATTCAAAGCACAGACCTGCAAGGCTATTTTTATGTCATCTTTTCCATTTTTACCCTTTTTGGGGGTCCAGTAAGAGACAATTCATTGCGGTTTTTCTAAGCATAGGTCTTTCAGACACACAGGCCTTGTCCCCGGGCTTGGCTCTTGTCTCTAGTCCTTATCCCTAAATTTGCAAGACTCTTTTCCAAGAAGTTAGTCCTTTCTAAACCTCAGCTTTTCATCTGATAAGACAGAAATAGCAGTACCCATTTCTTCCCTACATAAATACTCTGCAACCTATAATATAGGAGAGTCACATATTGATAACAGTAATCACATCAAAGCTACTATTAATGATCATACTGTGAAAAACCTAAATTGATCTGGGCGTGGTGGTGCACGTCTGTAATCCCAGTACTTGGGAGGCTGAGACAGGAGGATCGAGTTCGAGGACAGCCTCCACAACAAAGCAGAGACCCTTGACAAACTTGTGAGACCCTGTTTCTAAACAAAAATTTAAAAAAAGGGCTGGGCTTGTGGCTCGGAGGTAGAATGCCCCTGGGTTCAATCTCCAGCACAAAAGAGAGAGAGAGAGAAAGAGAGAGAGAGAGAGAGAGGAAAAAGTAAAAATATATACATTGAATAGTTCTCTGGGCTAGACAGTTATGTGTAATGTAATGTTCTTTATTTATATTCTGTATGTCACCATGAATTTTATATTTCGATTTTCATAATAAAAATGTGACACCCTGGATAGCTTCATCTTTGAAACCTTACACAGCTGCTGTCACCCAAATGAGATAACACAGAAGAACATGGCACGTCCTCTGTAAAGTCACGCGCCACTTAACAATGGGGGGTACCTTCAAAGAAGTACATTATTAGGTGATTCCATCACGGTGGAAACAAGAACGCTGCACAAACTCAGAGGGTTGTGGTGTCACTAGGTGATGCTGTCTGTGGGGCCACCGTTGCTTATACAGTCTGACATTGGCCAAGCATCATTACATTGCATGTGACCGCAGTCACTCTCCACAAAAGCTATGAACTGCTACAATGCATGTTGATGGGTTATACATATATTATTATCATTTATTTTTTGGTACTGGGGATTGAACCCAGGTTCATTCTACCATTGAATTACACCCAAAGCCCTATTTTATTTTTTTATTTTGAAACAGGGTCTCACTAAGTTGCTGAGGGCCTCACTAAGTTGCTGAGACTGGCCTCAGACCTGTGATCCTCCTGTCTCAGCCTCCCAAGTACTGGGATTGCAAGTGTGCACCACCACGCCCAGCTCTACATATATTATTATGTATGACCTTTACACAGTACCTATTACATAGATAACTATTATCACTCTCATTTGACATTTGAGGATACTGAGGCTTGTAGAAGTATCGTATTCTAAGATAGAAAGGCAGAGAAGTAGCAGATCCAGGATTTCAGCCTAATCATTAAAAACGTTGGTTCCTCCTATATTCCTTCCTGACAAGCCTCGACAAATCGGCTAATAGCCACCCTCATGATTCTAAGAGGGTTGTATTAAATCAGGCATCTCATCTTCCTATAGTCTTCAAAGGCCAAAAGGAAGAAAGAAGGCCCGCTCTGTCCCTTTAACCAGCCAGATAATGAATACAAGGAGGGTTCCCTCCCTTTCATAATTATTTTTGAAAGGAGGAAAGTGGGAAGCAGCCCATCTAGTGTGAGTAAAATACTAGAGCTGAGATTTTTTTACACATGCACACAGGTTTAGGGATTCGGACGGGCCACTCTCCGTAAGTCACAAGTGTGGACGTGTACAAATGAAGCCTGCCTAGAGTGAGGGGCGGAATCTCGAAGTCGAAAATTCTGCCCCACTCTTAGCTGTGATCGAAACAAAAGTTGGGAGTATCTAATTCATACGACTTCCAATGTTAAAGAATAACTAGACACAAGTCCAAACACTATGGATTTTCTGTAAAAGAACCCTGGGCATTGAGTCCTTGCAAACTACAGAATTAATCACTTACTGACAGTTGTGGGCTTACACTGCATTTCTGTTTCTTATTTTGAGACCAGGCTTTGGAAGCCAGGTGTGGTGGCGCAGGCTTGTAATCCCAGGACTTGGGAGGTTGAGACAAGAACACAGGTTTGCCCCTGGCCTCAACAACTTAGCTAGACCTTCCACAACTAGCTAAGCAGGTAGCTCAGTGGTAGAGCACTTGCCTAGCATGTGAGAGGTCCTGGGTTCAATCCCCACCGCTACCAAAAAAAAAAAAACCCTTCCACAACTTAGTGAGACCCTGTTTCACTAAGTGTAGCTCAGGGTTAGAATGACGCTGGGTTCAATCCCCAGTACCAAAAAAATAAAAAAAGAAAGAAATCAGGTTTGGGATTAGGAAAACACTCTAAACAACTTACCATCCTTTATAATATAATAATTTTATAATATAAAGGATATATAAATGTATACTTAATATAATATATAATATATAATATATACCATCCTTTATAATATAATAACTTTATAATATAAAGGATATATAAATGTATACTTAATATAATATATAATATATAATATATTAAATATATAAAATATATGTTTATAAATATATACTTTAAATATAACATATAATGTTATTGTAATATAATAACTGGATCAAAATTTATATTTCTATTTGATCCAAAATCTCTTATGGAGTAATACTCACCTTCCATAGAACCAAATACCAAAGCATTCCAGGCTAACTTGATCATTAAACATCAAGTCTATGTTCATTTTAAGGCGCACTGTAAAATTGAAACTCAAGTTATTTAACTTCACGCAGTCTTTATGTCTATCATTTTAAAACACTAATGGCTGTCTTTAAAAAATCTAATGATTTTACCATTTCGAATAATCAAAGCTAAAAATGTATTTAATGTCAGATAAATACAGATAAAAAGGCATCTACCCAGGCCCATTCCAGACAGCTTTCTCAGCTGTCAAAATGAGCCACAGAAGAACAAATGAGAAGTGCATTCTATTTTATTTCACCTTTCCACAGAGGCGCAGTATGAAATCCTTTTCTTGTAACTTCCTTGTTAAAATTACAATATATCAAGGAGAATACCAAGCCACTGGGATAATGGTTAAATTACTGTCTTGGCATTCAGACTTCATTTCCTCAAAGATTTTGGGAGTTGTGACAAGCTGCGTGGTGTCTTCCAACTACAAAGACAAGCAAAATATCCTTATCTTGGCTGGAACAGGACAAGACAGCAAACAAAGTAGGGTGTGTAGCCCCGGGCCATGTTTTCTCTATTGATAAGCCAGATCTGAGCAAACCCCTTATCAAAATATTGGGGGAAGGAGACATGATGAAGGCAACAGTTTGAATAATGCTGGGTACACACACAATTATCAACACCCATCTCGATCGCATGTGTGGGGAAGTGGAGGGAACAGGGTGGGATTCAGAGAGAAACTCACCAAGTGCTGTGTGCAGGTGTGCTCCTATCGCTCTGAACCGCATTATGATGCACAATTACAAGGCACCAAGAAAAGTATATTAAGAAATTGCGTTCCTCTATAGTGATAGGAGAGGTTTCCAACCAAACATGTAATGGATAATTAATGAAGAAAACAGAGCCGGGCATGGTGGCGTAGACCTGTAATCCCAGTACTTGGGAGGCTGAGACAGGAGGGTCTCAGGTTCACTGACAGCCTCAGCAATGTAGTGAGGCCCTCCGCAACTTAGTGAATACCCTACTTCAAAATAAAGAATAAAAAGTAAAATAAGGCTGGGGTGTAGCTTGGAGGTAGAATGCTCCTAGGTTCTAGTACCACACACAAAAAATAAAAAATAAAAAGGTTACTCTGATGAACTGTCCCTGCTAGCCACTGTTATCCCACAGGATTCACGTTCGGTATCCCCCGTTTCTCCTTGTTCTCTTAAGGATTCAAGGATAGTGTATCTGTAAGCAGATAACAACACAAAGGAAACCCAACTTTGTTCAACGTCAGGTGTACTTGCTGGCATTGTACCAGGGTTCTGTGGCTGTCTTCCTCCTTCAGGCTCAGATATAGAGCAGGACAGCTGCCCTTCTTGATTATAAGCATGCCCATTTCCATGGTTTTTGTTGGTTTGTTTTTTGTTAATGAGATGCACAGAAGTGACTTGGATCTCCTCTGGGCAGAAGTGTGGAGACAACTGCATGTGCGCTCTGATTCCTTTTCCTATCATTGTAAGAATGAAGACAGCTGTCACCACTGCATTCTGTCCACCTCGGCCCCTAAGCAGCTACAGTGGGAAGATTACACCTGCCACATAACGGTGGATACGTAGCACAAACGAGAAACAAGGGGCACTTGGATTAAGCTAGAGTGAATTTGAAGATTTAGCCTGCCTGATTGATACATGATCAACGAGGAGGGGAAGAGAGTGAGCTATAATAAACACAGCTCCCCAATGACCACTGCCAAACTCCAGGGTCTCACTGTCCTTTGACGCCCACCCTGGACTTTTCAATGAAGAGTGACTGTACATGTAGGTAGAGCAGGGAATCGTGGCTTGAGTTACTTTGACTTGGCATTCTGATATTTGCAACTAAAAATGTACTTTCCTTTTTAAAAAAAATACTTTTATTGTTGCATTATAATCTCACATCATAATGTAGTT
Source organism: Glis glis (assembly GCA_004027185.1). Classification (NCBI taxonomy): domain Eukaryota; kingdom Metazoa; phylum Chordata; class Mammalia; order Rodentia; family Gliridae; genus Glis; species Glis glis. The sequence goes on along the minus strand of PVJS01002375.1, from coordinate 24,758 downwards.
CATAGTGATAGTGACATACATGCATACAACACTTGGTGAGCTTTCCCGCGGCTCCCTCCCCACTCCGCCCTTCCCCATACAGGATATTGAGATTGGCAGGAAGGGACCATCTACATGCAGAAAAAAATAAAGCAAACATATACAACTGTAAGACAGACGCTAAATTACCACAGGGCACTCAAGCAGACAGGGACTGGAGTGCAAGCTTCGGTATAGATTAGCGTTTGAGAACAGACAGATGATTGAGGACTTTCCCCAGGAGAGAAGAAACACAAACAGGAAAAGGTGAATGCACAGCACTAGGAAGGGATGCCTGTGCAGTGCTCACAAAAATCGCTCTCAGAGTCCCCACCCCTTCTGGAAAACATAGGAAGGCATTTTGGGTGACTTACTGATTGGGGGATGCCAGGGTCTTGAGAGGTGTAAGTCATGAATGCTACATTTCCTTCAATGCAATGTTCATGTGCCTCGAATGATATGGTCATTTGAGAGAAAAATCTATCATCTACCTACCTATCTATCATCTATCTATCTAATCTATCTATCTATCTATCTATCTATCATATATCATTCTATCATCCACCTATCATCTATCTATCATCTATCACATTTCTATCAATCTATCATCTATCTAGCTAGCTATCTATCATCTATCTATCTGTCTATCTATCTATCTTGCAATGCTAGGGATATAGCTGATGGTCTTGTGCATGCTAGGCAAGCACTCTACCACTGACCTATCCCCCAGCCCATCTTATGTGAATTAATGAATATTTACATGGTCTTATATATAATAATGCAACTCCTAGCCGAGTGAAGTGGTGCACGCTTGTAATCCCAGTACTTGGGAGGCTGAGACAGGAGGATTGCAGGTTCAAGGACAGCCTCAGCAACTTAGTGAGGCCCTCAGCAACTTAGCAAGACCCTGTTTCTAAACAAAAAAGTAAAAAAGGGCTGGGGATATAGTTTGGAGTTAGAATGCCCCTGGGTTCAATCCCCAGTACCACAAAAATAAATAGATTAAATAAAATAAAATAGGGCTGGGGGTGTAGCTCAGAAATTGAATGCCCCTGAGTTCAATCTCCTGTAGCACAAAAATAAATAAATAAATAAATAATGAATAAATAAATAAATAAATAAATAAAATAAGGCTGGGGATTTAGCTCAGAGGTAGAATGCCCCTGAGTTCAATCTCCTGTAGCACAAAAATAAATAATAAATAAATAAATAAATAAATAAATAAATAAATAAGGCTGGGGATTTATCTCAGAGGTAGAATGCCCCTGGGTTCAATCCCCCATACCACAAAAATAAATAAAATAAAATAAAATAAAAAGGTTGGGGATATAGCTTAGAGGTAGAATGCCCCTGAGTTCAATCCCCAGTACCACAAAATAGATAAATAGTAAAAAAAGAATGTGACTCCTATTACAATCAAAGGAAATGCAATTCCGATTCCAATCCAAGGAAGACTAAATTTATAATCTTCACATGCTGCTAAGGGTTGCCCACTCTTTCAAAAAACCACATTGCCAGTGGCAGCTACACCTTTCCTGGGAATCAGGTCAACACTTGACTCAGTGGTGTTGGTCTGCATCTGTAGCCATGATCTTCACGCCAATGCTATGAACATACACAAACATACGGATTTACCTGCTACTTTAAATGTTATAATACAAAGAAGAATGGCTCAAATATCTAGTGGACTGCTGTCTCATTTCTCTAAAATCCAAGCTAAATTATAACGAGGAGATGCAAGCATTGGCAATCTAATTATACATCCTGTATAGCCATAGCCAACCATTTACAGATGAACACAACAGATCTTATTACAAAGCAATTTCCTTGTATTTATACTTGTATTATACTCAGAGCATTACGTTGGCATATTTGAAATCATGTAAGTTTGTTACACATTCCATTTATTTCATGTCTACAAATAAAGGGGGCGTTGCCAGTGATTAATTATACTGGCTCTGAGAAGAGCAATGGAGAGAATACTTCTGCTAAGATTTGAAAGCCAGATTTCCAGGTCAGTCATTTTTTTGTTTGTTGTTTCGGTTATTTTTTTTGTTTTATTTTCCTACAAGTAGCAGGAAGCTATTATAGATGTGCAGTGTGAAAGTGGTGTGAAGACAGATGTTGGGTGATGTAGGGAGAAGAGGAACCAGGGAGACAGTAGCTTTGGTCTTTGTGATGTGATATACGAAAAGCTGACACGGGACTATGCTGGAGAGACAGGTCTGAGGAGCAATTCTGGACTCCATCATGGTAAGTGACTGGGTTTCAGAGGTGGATGAGCAAAGAATCAATGGTACCTATAAGGTTTCTAGTTTCTCTGATGGTCAAGACGAATGATCTTTTTGGATTTTTTTGTTTATATATATATATATATATATATATATATATTTTTTTTTTTTTTTTTTTGGTACTAGAGATTGAACCCAGGGGCATTCTACTTCTGAGATATACCCCCAGACCTATTTTATTTTTATTTTTGAAACAGGGTCTCACTAGGTTGATGAAAGCCTACTTGCTGAGGCTGTCCTCGAACCTGCGATCCTCCTGTCTCAGCCTCCCAAGTACTGGGATTACAGGCGTGCACCACCACACCAGGCTTGTTTATTTATTTATTTTATTTTATGGTACCAGGAACTGAACCCAGAGACATTCTACCTCTGAACTATACCCCCAGGCCTTTTTATATTTTTTGTTTTGAAACAGGGTCTCACTAAGTTGCTGAGGCTAGCCGCGAACCTGCGATCCTCCTGTCTCAGCCTCCCAAGTACTAGGATTACAGGTGTGTGCCACCACGCCCAGCTAAGATGAATGACCTTGACACAGAAATAGGGAATCAAAGGATGGGTTCAGGTTCAGACATACTCGAATTTACATCCACGGCGGGACACTCAGATGGAAATGTGGTTCCCAATTGCAGTCGGCAGTCTGGGAATCAATCGGCACAAGGGGGATGATGATACATAATCAGGACACTGAAGTAGCAGAGCTGACGAGAGAATGGGCTCCCTGATGGGAGAAAGAAAGAAGAGAAAAGGGAGCCCAGGCTGAGAAAATCCTCTACCAGTAAGCAAGGGAAGGAAAAGAAAAATTATCCAGATGGAGCGGCAGTTGGGAGATACAGAAAGAACTCAAAGGTCCCATGGGAGGAAAGTCACAGGGCGTGAAGAGGGGGTGGAAAGAAGCAGCAAATGTCCCCTAGAGCTTAGAAAGGATGGGGATCAAAACAACCACAGAACTTGACAGTAAGAGGCGGCCCTTATTCTTCAGGGACATGGCTCCTCTACTGGCCAAGGAGGAGGCGGGCTGGAGGGCAGTGAACATGGAGAAGGGGAACAGGATGGAGGGGCAGGTTCGAGCCTCCTGTCCTGGAAGCTCAGTGGTGTAAGGGAGACAGGAGTAAGAATCTGCGGGCCACTGGTTTCCATATAGAGCAAGACGAGAAATATTGACATGGAGATGGGGCCTCAAATTAGTCTCAAGAATTGGAGAAAAATACGCCTACTCTAAATACCATTGGGCAGAAAGAAAAAATAAATAAATATACACAATCCCTGTCTTCAATAATTCTTACTTTTATTTGTACTGGAGATTGAACGTAGATTGAACATAACTGATTTTTTATTTTGAAACAGGGTCTCACTACGTTGCTGAGGGCCTTGCTAAGTTGCTGAGGTTGTCCTCGAACCTGCAATCTTCCCGTCTCAGCCTCCCAAGTACTGGTATTACAGGTGTGTGGCACCGCACCTGGCTGATTCTTACTTTAAGGAACTAACGAAAGTAATATGAGCACTTGTCTAAGCCCTCAGACTTCAGGATGTGGCTGTACTAGGCAGCTGGACTATGAGACTGTATTCTGAGACACTGATTTCCTGAAGGAAAATGAGGGTAAATCACAAACTGGCGATAGGAATTTCCTTCCCAGCAAATACATATGGGTCACACCTGAAGCCGAAACTCTATGGCTCTTAAAAAAAAATTATTTTTTTCAAACTTTAAAATTCTGGATTTTATGTATCATATTGATCATAAATTCTCCCTAAAAAAATCTCTTTTTTGGTATGTTTACACAATGAAAATATGTGAAATTTATTAAGTCAACAATTCCTACACTTCATAACTGCATAAAACCAGCAGTTATTGAGCCCCTAGTATGTTTCAGGCATGAATATAGACTTAGAATAAACTTAGCTTGGTAAAAATATAAATGACTCAATGTTCTAATTTCTATATTACTGAATTTCGAGTTTTTGTTTTCTTTTGTTTCTAGGAGATGTCACACAAATTCTGACTAGTGAATTAACTGAGAGTTTTATAGCTTGGCAAATTTGTTTTCACTTTAGAACAATTTATGACAAGGAGTCTATAATGCGTTGTGGCTAATTAATGACTTTTTTGTGATTTGACATCCATAATACATGAGCTTGGTGATAGCTGCATCTCAGATCCTCCTGAATCATCTCTCTGAGATTTCCAGTCATGCAAGTGATTGCAAGAAGAATAACGACATGCTCTCTTCTGCGTAGTAACTTCTGATTCAAAGATGATTTGCTTATGAACGGCAAAGAAGGATGGATAGACATACTGCGTGTGGCTTTTACATTTCCAAAAGTAGAATGCTCTAGTCTACAATTCCTAATAGTGCTCTAAAACCCAAGTGCTACCAGGGAGGGACTCTATTTTCATTAATGCAGAGAATATATTATTTCTGCTTGAGCAGAAATAATTACAACTACCAGTGATCCTGTGCCCTTGTGCTAGAAACTGTGTTATTTTTAATTTCACAAGAGCCATGACAAATTGATTATAGAGACAAGGAAACTAAAGTTCAATAAGTTTAACTTCCTAAGACTGTGTAGTTAGGAACAGTAGAACTGTGCAAAAACCTTATTTCCAGGCCTGTTTACTGGTTGGGACTGTCCTCAGGATAGAATCAATATTAGCTGTTGCTTCTATAATTTCAGCATCTGCTAAGAGGACGTTTACCTTAACAGTGGGAGATGTCTCACTTACTTAGAAATTATAAAAGAAAAGAAATATCATATACATGCACATCTTCTCCAAATACCCTCCCACTTCTAAGCCACACTAGCATGGAGTAATTGGAAAGAGACTGACAAAATAATTCACTCAAAGATGGAACTTTGAATCGAGGACACAGAGGGGATAAAAGACCTGGGTATGGAAGAGAAAAGATGATATTCCAAAGAAAACCTTTCATTCCCCTAGCTGATGCCCAGTGAGAGAAGGAGATATGCTGAGAACCACAAGAAGAGGTTTTGAGCATCTGGGGTGCTATACAGTTCCTAGTGGATCCTGCGTGGGCCTGTGAGGCCATATATTTGCTAATGGACAACTCCACCAGTCTCTTGCAATACTAAACACATAGTACTATGGCTTAATATTCAAAATTGTATTTCCTATTTCAGAAAAATTGTTGAACAATGTATACAAATAAAATCCCACAACACATGATCAAAATTTTAATGAGTGCACTCCTCCCCCAAACAAATCAATGAATGTAAAACCCCAAGAATGCAAGGGATTTGAGCACCAAAGGTCAAGAGGTTTATCTAATAAAATCTACAAAGAGGCAGAGGCATTTTCAACATGTTATCAATGTATGTCACAAGGACAGCAAATGATCCGTCACTGTGATAAAAATACCTGACACGGGCAACAGAGAGGAGGAAAAGTTTACTTGGCTCACGTTTTCAGAGGTATAGTCCATAGTTGTCCAACTGCAAGGCAGACATCACGGCGGCACAGCATGATGGAGGAAAACTGAGCTCAATTCAATGGTGGCTGGAGGTCGAGCGAGTGGCGGGAAATAACCAGGGACAGATATGGTTCCCAACACCACGTTCCCAGTGACCTACCTCCCCCCCATCTACCTAAGTTACCATCCAGTAAACCCACTCAAATTATTAATCCTTCAGTGGATTTAAGCACTGAGGAAATTAGACCCTGATTAAATTATTTCACTTTTGAATAGTGTTGCATTGGGGATGTGCTTTAACATATGAACCTTTTGGAGGCAGGAAGTATGACCGATGCCAGAGAAATTAGATCCTATTCCTCCTATCCTTTTTACCACACAGGCTGGAGGCACGTGCAATTTAAACACACCATGCATTCCATGTATATAGAATTCTAAGGCTGCCACATGATGAAAGTAGAGAAGGTGGCTATATTCAATACCTAGCTCACAGATCTCACATCAGGAATCTGTCAATACATATTGGTTATACACAAGTTCCTCTAAATCAGATGTGTACTGGGTTTGATCCTGAACCAGAAAACCCAAATTGACAACCATTTCAGGAAGAAAGAGCCCACCACTATCCTTAGAATAGTGATTTTATTAGCTATATAAACCTCTTCCCATGATTTAATACATGTGAAAAATCTTCATACTCTAAGAGAAAAAAAAAACCTTTCTAGCACTGCATTTTATCAAGAGGATTTTTTTTTTAATGAATAAGGAGTAACCCAGACTTTGTTCCTCCTAGCTACTGGGCTGTGGTTTTGTGAAATGGAATTTACAATTACTAAAAAAGAAAAGAGCCCCAAATCCCTCAACTCCTCTCACTTAATTATTCATGATATTGATCAGCACATTTATTTTTAAAAACAGATGAAGTTAGAGCCCCACTCAGATAGGAGTAAAACTTCTTTCTAACTTGTGTTACTGCAGCCTGGGGAGTTTCTTCTTCGGGGACTTGTATTTTGCATAAATGTAAAATTTAAACCCAATCAGACTTCATCACCACATGTTTAAAACAGATTCCCAGTGTTAAAAGCCATCTTTGCAGGTGACACTTCTCATCCTAATTCACTCATCAAGATTAATTTCTGTTTATTGTCCTTAATCATAAAAATTAAATAACTCCTGCAATACTAAAAATAAATGCGGTAATGGTGAAAAAATAGGATGAGTAAGTCATTTAAGGCATTTCAGAAATGACTTCAGGTTTTAAAAGCCACGTTCACTTTCGGTAAATCACAAGACAGCAGATTTAACAGAAGACACATTCAACTTTCCACGCCAGTTAAGGGTACCTTGGAAACCTCTAGAAGAAAACTCAGCAGTTTGTGCAGGTTCACATATTTTCCTTATAGTGGACAATTTTAAAGATGGCAGCCAACAATTCCCTTAACCCTGCTGCTCTCCTGCAAGAGGCAGGGTGTGGTACCCCACTCTTGATCCTGGATGGGCCTTGTGACATGCTTTAACCAACAGAATGCAGCAGAGGGGACACTCTGCCAGTCCCAGGCTCACCCCTAAAGAAGATACTCAGCCCTGACTTCTGTTCTCATGGAATACAAGAGGAAGGCAAGCAAAGCTAGACTGCTGGGTGATCTGACCAGGTACCAGGCTTTCCACAACCCAGCACACTCCTGTGGGAGAAGGCATCTTAGATCCCCCAGTTCCAGTCAACGCATTCCTGATACCACACAGATTAAAGGCAAGCTGTCTTGGAAATGCCCTGTTCAAATTCCTAAGCTGCAAACAATGAATGTGTTAAACCTCTAAGTTCAGGGATTGTTTTCTCACACAGCAATAAATAATGGACACATCTATGGTTGAATTCTACATAATACTATTTGCATAATTATAATATATTCCTTAGTGTAGTCAGCAGCTCACATTAACTCTATTAAAGAATCAATGAAAAAATCCTTCCTGAAGTATCTGCTTTGCATTAAGCAACAAGATAAAATTAAGCATAATCATGTGAGCCATTTAATGTGAACGTAAGTCTGATTGTTCAGGAAATATGTATGGAATGTCAACTAAGATCAAGTATGTCAGGCACAGAGACGACCCGCATTCAGGAAAATAGTAAGTTCAGATGGGTATATAAGCAGGTAAGAGGCTATTACAATAAGGTATAATAACTACTCTCTTAACAAAGTTAAAAAATCTAGACAGGCAGGTATTTCTAAATCTCGAAATAACTGTTCAATAAATAGTATAAGTTTCATAAGGAAGGGGGTTGATTACACAGCTCATCTGTTGTCAGAATCTAATGAAGTGGTTAGCATAGCATTTAGTACATAATTAATCCACATTAAACATTGATGAAATATCTAAACTAGTCAGGTATGGTATCACATGCCTATAATCCCAGTACTTGGGAGGCTGAGACAGGAGGGTTCAGGTTCATGATCAGAACTTAGCAAGACCCTCAGCAACTTAGGGAGACCCTGTTTCAAAATAAAATAATAAAATAGGGCTGGGGGTGTAGCTCAGAGGTAAAATGCCTCTGGGTTCATTCCCCAGTGCCAAAAACATCTAAAGTATACAAAGGGTTGTAAGAACCCAAACAAAAAGAAGATCGTGAGTGGTTTGTAAGAAGATTGTAGGTGAAAATGAAGGGCAAGGAAAAGGAAAGCTGGTAGATGACAGTTTTCTGTGATCCTCACATTTTACATGAAGAAGAAAAAGGAGAGAGAAAAAAATGAATAATTCATATGCAGGAAAAGAAAGGTGAACTAAACAAAGACTCCTTGACCAGAAAAGTAGAGAAGGAGGGATAACTTTGGAAAGAAGAGAAAGTTTTAAGATGAATGGGGTATCTGAAAGAGACCATGAAAAATAAACTCAATTTCAGTCCCGTAGATGAAACTCTATAAATGTAGAGAAAAGTATGTCCAACTTGGGGTCTTAGGAAAGTTCACTGACAATCACTGTGGAGGAGAAGGAAATAGTTCCCATTTATAGTTACATAAATTTTTCTTGTAAATGGAGGTTGTCCTGGAATAAAAAAAAAGAAATGTACTACTTCTGAACATGGGAAATAGGGGTTTCATTTCTGGCTTGGTTATTAACCTGTTATTTGACTTGAGGCATTCGATGACTCTTTTTTGGTCTCACTGGTAAATATGTATTCCACGATACTATGTTTTATAACAGTTTTTGAACAGAAGTTAAAAATCTGCTTACAGAGTCACTTTGCCATATCCATCCCATTCCCCCAGTCCACAGTCTATTACTGAAGCCATGACTTCAGGTATACCTTCACGATCTTATAATATCTGAGTGGCCAACACTCTGCCCTAATCAAGGTCTTCCATTATTGCAATTTACAAGTGCCCAGACCAAGTGTCCCCATAAACACGCTGAACTACCGCAAGCATGGAATAACTCAATGGTTCAAAAACATGCTGCCTGGGCATGGTGGAGCACTCCTGTAATCCCAGTACTTGGGAGGCTGAGACAGGAGGATTGCAGGTTCAAAGCCAACCTCAGCAATTTCACAAGACCCTCAGCAACTTAGTGAAACCCTGTTTCCAAATAAAAGAAAAAAATAAAATACAATTGGGCTTGGAGTATAGCTCAGAGGTAGAATGTCCTTGAGTTCAATCCCAGGCACCCCAACAAACAAACAAACAAACAAACAAACAAACAAACACAAAAGAATATGCCAAGCCAGCTTTTGTCAACCAGAAAGCCTGAACTCTGGCTTCCAGCTGTCCACATCTGGAAGATTCAGCTCGATCCTAGATTTATAAGAAGCCTTCCCCGACCCTTCTACTTGATAGTTACCTGAGTTCCTTTCATTCTTCCTATCGCTTTTTCTTTCAGCACACAGCATATCTCTATTATTCTACAAATATGTATACAAAATGCGAGTGTTGAACAGTAAGACAGAGATATGGATACAGCTGCGCACATCTGGAGGTAGCATGTATTGAATTTGGCCCAGAGGCTGGCCTTAGCTCATGAATTCCTTACAACAAACCGAGACCGTAGAAACCAACAACCCACATTTATAGATGCATGAAGCTGAGACTTAGAGAATTCGATTCTTTTGCCCCAAGGTTACACAAACTAAGTGGAAGACACAGTTTACCCACATGAAGAAGCTGGCATCTTACTCTTAAGCAAAAGATCCTGATATCGTTCACTAGACTTTGAAAAAAAATGTCAATACCTCTAACTGGATACACATTCTCCCAGAGCTTTCAATGTATTTTCCACCTCTGTGCAGTCCTGGGCTGCACACAGGACTCCTTGACTTAGACAGCAAAGACTTCTAATTCATCCATATGCAATAAAGTGTGACATTTTGCATTTCTTGTTTATAATTTGGAAGCCAACTGAAATCTAGAGGACATTTGCAATGCTTAATGGAGGGGAGGTTTGGTGGTATGGCAGACTATATTCTTAGCCCCAATTTTTCACCCCTTCCTAAAGCTATGCCCTTGGCCATGTGACTCTGAAGCTCTTCCCACTTAAAGAGGTGGAAGATAATTCTCCACTCTTGACCTTGCGTTTGCCCATGTTTCTTTTTTAGGGTCAACAGCATAATGCAGCAATAATAATATTTCAGTTGCAAGGAAAAATCTGAAGAGAACTGTGTGTGTTTCCATTGTCTTTTTTGAACCTCTGTAATTGGCATGAGAATAATTTCCATCAGAGAACTTCTCCTCCAGCCAGGTCTTCACAGTGAAACATGTGGAAACAAAGAGTCAGACAGACCAGTAGCTTGAGCAAGTGCAGCCTTTGCAAGGCAATTTCCTGCTGACCCATTAACAACATGAGCAAACCCAACTGGTTTGCTCCCCAGACAACAGAAAAGAGCAGGAGCTGCCGGGCATGGTGGCACTTGCCTATAATCCCGGTACTTGGAAGGCTGAGGCAGGAGGATTGCAGGTTTGAATCCAGCCTCAGCAATGTAGAGAGACCCTGTTTCCTAATAAAAAAATAAAATAGAGCCGGGCATGGTGGCGCACGCTTGTAATCCTAGTACTTGGGAGGTGGAGACCGGAGGATTTGGGTTCGCGGCCAGCCTCAGTGACTTAGTGAGGCCCTCTGCAACTTAGTGAGACCTGGTTTCAAAATAAAGTATAAAAAATAGAGCCGGGGGTGTAGCTCGGAGGTAGAATGCCCTGGGTTCAATCCCTGGTTCTGCAAAAATAAAATAAAATAAAATAAAATAAAATAAAATAAAATAGGGTTGGAGGTGGAGCTCAGAGGTAGAATGCCCCTGGGTTCAATTGTCAATACCACACACACAAAAAGAAAGAGTAGGAGTTACAGAAACGTCTCTTGGTATATGTTTCACAGGCTGATAATCACTTGGAACATTATTGCATGGTCAAAAATCTGTCTTTTACTGTGGGACTATAAGATTTTGGGTTTCCAGCCTGTTGACACGATTAGACTTCAAGGGTAGAGTTCTAATGAAGGTTGCTAGAGTTTGAATTTGGTTTGTCTCCACCAAAACTCGTGTTGAGGCTTAATTTCTTAATGAGGCAATGATGGGAGATGGGGCTTAAGAGAAGGTGTTTGGCTTACTGGTGCAGAGTCCTCATGAATGGATTTGTATCTTTCTCCATGAGTTAACTCTTGCTTTCATGAGACTAGATCATATCCTGCACAGAGTAAGTGTGACTGACTCTTGTGTTTTGCCTCTATCATGACCTGGCCTGCCCTTCTGTTTTCTACTATGAGTTAATACCACACAAGGCCCTCACCAGATATGCCCTGCCCGATCTTGGACTTCCCGTCCTCTAGAACTGTCTTGGTCTACAATCTCATTGAGGGACTCAATAGAACTGACCACACACAACTTAGAGGAAGGAAGATTTATTGGCTCATGGTTTTGGGAGATGTAGAGGTTCAGTTGATGTTAGGCCGGGTTTGTGGAGCTCAGGGCATGGCGGCGGGAAGCACAGAGAGGGAGAGAGCAAGGGTTCTGCTCTCACATCACAGAAACTGGAAGCAGAGAGCCAGAGCAAGGGGAGGAGGCAACCATATATAATCCCCAGGCCACACCTCCATGGGCCCCTCTTTAGCCACCAAGCCTCACTTCCAACATTGCTACCTTGCTCCCGTGAGGGCTAGGGGGACATTCTAAAGGCAAACCATTATAAGACCTTTTACTAACTATCCAGTCGCAGGTATTCTGCCATATATACACTCAGGGGGTGCACAGGTTTTTGGTTAGTTTTACTGAAAATAGAAAGAAGCCCTAGCGAAACTTCCCTTCGAGTAGTAGGGAAAAACGACTTGAACCATCTCATATGTATGATGTAAGAGCTTTTGAGGGCAAAGGGAGTAGGAGCGGGTGAGGGTGGTACTGTCACACACAGCCGACTGGTGGCGAAGATGCCTTATCTGTATTCCAGGGCCTTCGGAAAATTCACCAGAATAGTAACGAGGACTGGTAATCAGCCACTCTGAGCTGCTTTGCATGCAGGCGAGGGACCACACCAAGTGAGCAGGCAGCAGATGAGATCACTAGCTGTATTGTGGGTTGATTTTAATTGCCTGAAAAAGTAGCATGACCACCTTCTGCAATGTGTTAAGTTATTTTAAAAGAGTGATTATTTCTATGTAAGAAACCAAAAAAAAAAAAAAAGAGGACTGCGATTCCATAAGAACATACAAGGAGGGACCCAGTTAAGCTCCTGCCCAAATCATATCACACAGATAAACAAGCATGTCTGTCTGTTATCTGTAGAAGTTTTCAAAGGGAGTTTGGGAAGTCAGCCCAGATTCCCAAGCAACTGATGATCACAGAGAAATATCCAAATATCACAGGTGAAGCCAAGCACGGTGGCGCATACCTGTCATCCCAGTACTTGGGAGGCTGAGACAGGAGGATCACAGGTTCAAGGCCAGCCTCAGCAACCTATCGAGACCCTGCTTCACAACAAAAAATAAAAAGGGCTGGAGGTAGAATGCTCTGGGGTTCAGTCCCCAGTACCAAATGTCACATGCAGATTTCTAAAAACCCCAAGATTTTCCATTTTCACATCAAGTGCTACATACACACATCTCCAAGATGAAGAAATTCACAGTGATTAAGAAGAGAGATAGGGATGGCACATGCCTGTAATCCCAATCCTTGGGAGGGTGAGACAGGAGCATCATAGGTTCAAGGCCAGCAACTTACCAAGGCCTGCCACAACTTAGTGGGGGCATAGCTCAGAGGTAGAATGCCCCTGGGTTTGATCCCAAGGAAAGGAAAGGAAAGGAAAGGAAAGGAAAGGAAAGGAAAGGGAAGGAAAGGAAAGAAAGGGAAAGGGAAGGAAGGAAGGAAGGAAGGAAGGAAGGAAGGAAGGAAGGAAGGAGAGAGAAAGAAAGAAAGAAAGAAAGAAAGAAAGAAAGAAAGAAAGAAAGAAAGGAAGAAAGAGGAAGGAGGGAGGGAGGAAGGGAGGGGGAGGAGAAAAGTAGGAAAGAAAAAGAAAAGAAAAGAAAAAAAAAGAAGAGACATTTCTATGGGGAAAGGCCTCTAGGAATGAAATTTTTCAAAGCTAAAAGACACTTGCAAAAATATGTCATTGGTACATGCTAACACAGAAATGATATCTCTCAGAACATTTGTATTTTTTAAATCAAAATCAGATAGATAAATCTATACATGGGCTAGAACTACATAATTCTGTACACATACTTATGAGACCAGGTTTTAAAAAATGGCAAAAACTGAATAATGTCTGGAGTCTAGCTTAACAGCAACAGACTCTGGCCAACTTACTGGTTCTGGCTTTGCTCTGTAGCTCTACACAATGTAACCACAGGGAAAGCTGAGCGGAGAAGGTACAGATCTCTCTATATTATTTCTATAATTTCCTCTGAGTCTATAATTATTTTAAAATAATTTTTTTAAAAAATGCAAGTTAACAAGCCTCACCCCAGAGATGTTTCAGTGCATCCTAGAAGGGCCAAGGAGTCTCCACGAGATCAGCAGAATCCCAGAATACTTCTGCAAAAAGAAAATAAGTTGTGAACCTGTGGAAGAGAAGGGCTCTTTTCAACAGGATGAGAGTGGGGGATTTCTATTTCATGGATAACTGATGAAACTGCTCAATGCCCACAAACTTTTCAATCATTTATGCGTATCATTTATAGTTTAGGAAGACGTGCTTTTGATGTGCTGGGATGTAGCCATTTACTTGTTTATTTCATACACCAATGTTTTACTCTAATAAAGCAATGAATTTTGAGAATTTCAAATGACTTCTTTGCACTAAAACAAGCTCATTATACAAAGGACCAGCCCTTGGAACTCACACCTTCGGTTTATGCTTCCTTTAGAGCATATGTTTGTCACAGAATTTTCTAAATTCAGATCATATCAAGACATTCTTCTGCTGTCTGTTCATGACCTGTCACCCAGAAACTGTGCAGAATAAAATAAAATTGTCCAATTATACACTGAAATGACTTTAAGCCGAGGGACAAAAACACTGCAGAACTTCATGCCAAAAGAAGAGATCAGACCTTTTTTCATTACACAAGTATTTACCAAACTCCAAATATGTGTCTGGCCCTCCAAGCCCAGAATATTAGAAAACATTGATGTTGGATCATTTTGTAATATTAAACTATAATCCACTCTTTCAGTAAAAAAGACTTTTTTTAAAAAAATGGTTGAAGCCAGGAGTGGTGGCGCATGCCTGTCATCCCAGTATTTGGGAGGCTAAGACAGGAGGATGGCAGGTTTGAGACCAGCCTCAGCAACTTAGTGAGGTTCTCAGCAACTTAATGAGACCCTGTTTCAAAATAAAAAATAAAAGAGGGCTAGGGGTGTAGTTCAGTGGTAGAATGCCCTAGTGCCACAAACACACACACACACACACACACACACACACACACACACACACACGTTTGAGAGTCAACAGTTCAGTATGTTTGGGGCTCAAACCTGTCTTGCGGGAGACATGGATGGGTGGTTATCACCCAGACCAATGGTGGGGCTGGAAGTTGAGAACTTTCCTGGCAGACGGGAGCAGAGTGGTAGCCATGGCTCTTCTAGGTATGTGCAAGGAAACTGAAGCTGAATGGGTCCTGTGGAATTCTCAGGAAAGTTTAAGAAGGCCCCTGTAGTTGAGATGTTCAGTTTCAGGGAGGAACTGGGGAGAAGAAGTCACATGGAGACAGGATGCATAGTTACATTTTTCCCTCTAGGCAGAGGGTGTCCAATGACCCAAGTAGTCTGTCTTATGCATTAATGTAGCACCATGGGTTGGACAGACTGGAGCAGTTAAAGAAACAGAGTAGAAAGTCATAGCTTAACCAGCTGTATGCATACAGGAAGTATGAATGCGGTCAAGGGCCTGGAATCCAGCCTGGTACATGCCAACCCAAATGGACGTTCTTGTATTTTTAATCAGGTGAATGGTTGCAAGGGTGAAGGGAGGGAGGAGAGTCCACTGAGGTTGCATGCCTTGAACCGCCAGGAGGAAGGGAAAAGAAGGAGGGATGGAGGGAGGAGGGAGGGAGGGAGGGAGGGAGGGAAGGAAGGAAGGAAGGAAGGAAGGAAGGAAGGAAGGAAGGAAGGAAGGAATCATTCAGTTGCAACCAGCTTGAGATGGAAAAGATGAATTCCAGTTTGGACACCAGGGCTTTGGAGCAGCACCTGTCCGAGAGATTCAAGAGATCATGGGGATGTGACAGAAAGAACACTTCAAGGTCAGCACAGAGTTCTGTTGAATGGGGACCTTCTCCACAGCCAGGACTTTTGGCCACAGGGTGTGATGGGCACATGCTACACATTCAAGACCCTAAAATCTTAGTTCTCCAGGGCTCATCAAATTCCGGAGTGAGTCAGATTCTGGGATAGGAGTTGCGTGGCGGTAGTAAGTAGACATGATATCTACTTACAAAATGCTTACAGAGTACGCAGGGAATAATAAGATGCATGCTCCAAAGTTATCTTAAATGCAATGAGGAAATGGACACAGAGAGCCTAGTGAGGTGTCCTCATAGGGTACAAGAAACCAGAGCCCTCTCTGTGTGAATGGTATTTACATGATGACCTAAAGGAGGAGCACCCAACACCCTGTGTGTGTGCATGTGTATGTGTGTGTGTGCTAGCCAGGCACGGTGGCGCACACCTGGAATCCCAGTACTTAGGAGGCTGAGACAGGAGGATTGCAGGTTCGAGGCCAGCCTCAGCAACTTAGCAAGACCCTGTTTCAAAATTTAAAAAAATAAATAAAAAGGGCTGGGAGTGTAAGTTGGAGGTAGAATGCCCTGTATCAAATAAATCCCCAGTATCAATCCCCAGTATCAAACAAAGAAACAGACGAATAAGAATATAATGTGTGCATGCATATTTAGGGATGAGGGATAAAGGGGGCGACTAGGGAAATGGACAGACCCATCCCTAAGCTAGGAAAAAGCCAACAAAATCGCAGAGCTGAAAGTAAGTCACCAAAGCTCTGGCTCCCCAAAGCATGCTACGAGGTGTTGAAGGGGCAGGTAGTGTTTAAATCCCACACAGCTTTGTAGGTAATATCTAATGGTTTTGATTGTATTCTGAGCGCAACAGAAAGCCGTTTAAGCATTGTCAGTAGAGAGTACCAATTTAACTAACACTTAAAAAAATAGTGCAAGCTGTGCAGAATGATCTGGGGGAAGAAGTACAAAGGAGATAGGGGCCTGCTCCGGGGGGAGGCGATGGTGAGTACGATAGGATGGTGTGGGTGGGTGTTAATGAAGGGAGGTAGGTGAGCCTGGGAAGTCTTTTAGAGTAAGACTCAAAGGGTATGTGAGATCTCAGTTGGTCCAATTGCTCAAAGAGTTTGTGAGGCTCCTGTAATCCCAGGACTTGGGAGGCCTGAGACAGGAGGATCACAGGTTTGAGGCCAGCCTCAGCAACTAAGCGAGACCCTCAGCAACTTAGCAAGATCCTGTTTCAAAATAAAAAAAATAAAATGGGGCTGGGGGTGTAGCTCAGAGGTATAATTCCCCTGGGTTCGATCCCTAGTACCAAAATGTAAAAATAAAACAAGAGTATGTGAAGTATCTTAACAGCCCCAAGATTTCTTTATACTATTAAAATAATATATTGACAGGCTCGCTCATCAGTAATATAACCAAAGTGGGTTCTGAGCTCTGGAGCTCATGTCTGAACATTTGAAAGGTAATCAAAGTCAAGCGAATTAGAAAATAAACAGGATGGAATTGTTCTCCTGCTTCGGGACATAGAAAATGTACAGTCTGATTTATAGAGGCACCTGAGAGAGTGCTGCAGAATTGCTAGAACATAGATAACCTATTTCTTCAAATGCCAATGTGTCTGCAATAAGGAATATGCATACCTTCTGAATTATCTTATCTTCCTTAATAAAAGAGTCATTTTCCCCCTCAATCTCTGCAAGGCAGCTTCTTGCACAGTAAAGATTCTACAAATATTTACATTCCAAGTAGCAGAGCTGTTTGAAATGCTATAAAGTCCTGCCAGCACTTCTATTACAAACCCTTATTTCTTGTTTATAACATGTACATAAAAGGAGGAAAATAAAAATGTACTATGGATTGAAACTTGGCATACAAAGTTTCAACTGGGGAATGCATTTGGACTGCAGCGAATTTTCCAAATGTTCCTCTGTGTTTAGAAGATGGGGGACCTGGGAAGGGGTACTACAGACCCAAAACCTTTCGGCACACTTGATCCATTTCTGAAATGTTTATACAAATTAGATCTGAGACTGAGAATCGTTACCTCCAAATTAAAAAAAAAAGATTCTTAAACTATTCTATCATCCCATATATTCTCATTACTGCCAAACATTTTTGCAAAAAAAAAAGGGAGAGAGGGGCATTACCCAATGCACTATTATCAACAATAAAAATTGAAACAGTCTGTCAGCACTAAATGACTATATTATATATATGCATATTAAAATCATATGCATATGTGCATGTGCATATTAAAGACCATGGACAAGCACCTTATAGATGCTCATCTTCTAAGAGATAAAATTTCTGCCTATAGTAAGAGGGTTTAAAGGGGTTACTGGTGATGACTAAGCCAGAGATGGCAGAGAAACCATAAGTAGCACTGATGAATCTTCTCACCATCTGACCATCTCCCACTGCATAAAATTAACATTCTTTTACTGCTAACAGCTTACTAAATGCTGATTGGTGAGCACAGCACACGGAGCCAGTCACAGCTTCTCTGTTTTGTGGGACTGCCACAATGCAGTGATGTATCGATGTGGCAGTTTGAAAGGGGGCAATTATATCTATATACTCTTGCGGCGCAAAACATATTAGAAGTTAATGGGAACTTCAAGTTGGACACTTAAATTATGCAGTAAAAACAAAGCTGGAAGATGTGTACTGAATGAACGAGAAGGAACCAGGCGTTTATAAAAGAGAAAGACACACATTTTCCAGTAGAGAAGAAGAGGCTATTAGTTTGTAATAACCAGGCATATATGAAAAGCGACAGTGATAAAATTGAACATAAATCAGGAACCAGAAGGCTACAGCTTGTTGTCTGCAGCTAACCTTTGCGCCACGTGAAATTTCCCAGCACTTTGGTCCTATTAAATGTTTTGTTACCATTTAAAGCGACACTTGGGCTCTCCAGTTGTGTGGTGAAGGGTATTTAAAAGTTAGAGTTCTGCTGGCAAACTGAACTTGAATGCCTCCACGTCTCCCTGCTGACAGCGGTGACATCCAGACAGCGGGGAGGACATGGGGCTGAATGCTATTGTCAGAGGCGGCCACTGCCTGAATCTATTACCCTGCAGATCAATCAGGAGCCCAGTGTCTCAGCGACTCCACCTTGAGCAGGAGGGCCACTTGCTTGCATTCCACCATAACCATTTTTCTAGCCAAAAAAAAAAAAAAAAAAGTGCACCGATGTACTATATTTGTCTAGAGGATACTGAGCCTTTCTGAGGGGGGGACATGTCAAACCACATGTTGACTCTCAACTGATTGCAAGCAAGCATTCCGAGAGATTGATTCCACTCATCATATGCATGCAAACATCTTTGCATTATGTGGATCTGCACCCAGTGAGGTGTCTTTGGTGAACAACATTTATGAGCACCTATAGCACTGCGCCTTTAAGGCATCTTACAGATGTTGCACAAACAGATATGGGTATTAAACCTGAAGGCAACTTCCTCCCTACTACCATGACCTGCAACGGGTTAAAACCACCAAGGAAGATGCCCGGCCTCCAGGTTACTGAGCCCAAAGTCTGGGTCACTGTTAATAAATGCTGCTGGCAAAGCAAAAGTAACACATTTGACTTGGATACAGAGACATAATAGTGTGCGCTCTCTCTCAAAGGCAATTACTCCTGCTTTCAATCTCTGAAGGGTTCTGACTCATTGTTCTGATTAATTCCTGTTTTTAATCTATTTACAGATCCGGATTCTTTTTCGGCTAGTGTGATACTCATCTCTGTGGGGGTACAGAGAAATCACAGCAAGTACAATCTCCCTATTTTTTTAAGTTATTCTTGCTTAATCATTTGAACATTATTTCTGAATTTACCTACTCACCATATGAGCTGGGCTTTCTGACCCCTCCCTCCCGCACCTCGCACATCTCCATCTACACTGCTCTCTCTAGCTGTTTCCCCACATTGTGGGTGGAGGGGAACAGACTGGCAGGCAGTCCCTCGCCCTGAGCTCTATCTGCTCCCTCCTTTGGTTCTCAGAAGAGGTTTGCTCTTCTCGCTTGGTACTAAATCTTTCCTCTGAGCGCATCTCCTTGCTGTAAATCAGTAAGGAATGCAATAGAGAGAAGGACACAGGGATTAGTGAGCCGTGCGTCCCAAGCTTTACAGAAGCACAGCCCAGGAGCCATTCTTTCATTCAACACGATCCTCAATTCCCCGATGGTGCTGTGCCCAGGCCGCCCGCCCGGTTGGCACTTCCTGGTTTTCTGTTACCTGCGTGGTTAGCTGTGCTGGGAACCTCAGAGAACCGAAGCAGCCATGACCCGGTGCAAGCTCATGAAACCTGAACTACAGCCCATCAGGATAAACTAATAATAATAATAATAATAATAATAATATCTGAGAAATAAAAGCGAGAGGGATTTCACCCGAGGCTTCAGATGTGTGCGTGGGAAGAAGACGCAGTGGGAAAACTTGACTGCTGGGTCGGATCACCCTGCACCCTAGCTCCCTTAGACCTGAGAGTCCAGAGGAGGGTTCGCACCCAAGCGCATCCCACCCTCGCCCCCCCATCCGACACATGCACTTGGGATTCGTCCCCAGCACCCCATACGTTTCACAACTTTTTATTTTTTCAACTTTTACTGGCCAAATCCCCTGCGCTGAGGACAAACTGGAAGGACCTACCTCTCATTTCCTCACGTTCCAGCTGGGGAAGCCCTGGCTCCCAACCCCAAACCAATCCTTGCCCTGAGAGGTGTGTATGTGTGTGCATTGGGGGGGGGGTCATTTTTCTGCAGCAAACTGGCTGGGAGAGGCATCTTTCACGCCCCACCCAGCAGGTGCATTTCCCCCACCAACAAACTTTGGGGCTCAGGATCGGTAAAGGCAGTGCGTAAAGTTTCCCCGGCAGGTAGCTCATCCCTGGGCCCTGGCCAGCACGGGGAGCCGAACATGCACGACCTACCTTGGTGCCTGCAGCTCGCGAGGCGCCCAGCCAGCCGCCGCCGACTGTCCGGGCCCGGGGGCCGCCGTGCGCGCCCGCCCGCCCGCGCCAGCCGCCACCGCAGCGCCCCCGTCCGCGGCAGAACCCGGCGCCAGGCTGCTGTGGCTGTGCCGGCGCCCAGCGAGCGAGCGAGCGAGCGAGCGACAGAACGCAGCCTGCTCGGGCTCCGGCTCGGCTCCGGCTCCGCGCGAGCGGGAGGGAGGAGGGAGGAGAGCGGGTGGGAGAAAGGGGCGGGCAGCGCGGCGCGGCAGCCAACGGGGGACTGCGCCTGGCGCCCGGGAGCCCCGCGCCCCCGCGCCCCCGCGCGCACTGCCCGGCTCCCGGCCAGGCGCGTGCACCCACGTGTGTCCAGCCTCCGCAGGCCCCGGGCGGCCGCCACTCGCCGCTGGGTGGCCTCGTGCTGCACCGCCGGGGGGCCGGGGCGCACGGGGTTAAGGGCAGGCTGCAGCTGAGCTCACCCCGGTGCGCAGAGATGGACAATTCCATTATTAAAGCTGATAATTACTGAGGGCTGGCGAGCTCCCAGGTAGTGGACTGAGCGGTTGACTTGAATTAGTCCATGCAGCCCCCCCCGAGCAATCTATTATTTTTTTCCCCCTGATTTAGAAAGGAGGAAATTAATTTGCCTAAGGTTTCAGTGATTCCGGGATTTAAAAAAAAATGGTATGCTTGCAAGGTCCCTATGAAATACAGCTTATCACCTTTATTTGCCTAAATGCAGACAGATAATGGTCGGTTGGGAATCTGAACTTGGACATACGCCTGTCTGTGGAAGTCCCAAGTCTTTGAGCTGAACCACTCACTGGGCATAAGACCCCGTGCCTGGGCAGCCCGTGCAAACTCTAAGTGGAAAACAACCTCTGTGTCCATCCTTAGGGGAGTGGCTAATTCAGAGTGTAGATATACAAAGGACTATAACTCAGCACCTACAGACACCGGGGCTGGTACATCTACTAGCATTAGCGTAATGACTTCAAGACCCAGTTTGATGGCATACGCCTGTAATCCCAGTACTTGGGAGGCTGAGACAGCAGGGTGGCAGGTTCAAGGCCAGCCTCAGCAACTTAGTGAGACCCTCAGAAATTTAGCAAGACCCCTTTAAAAAAAATCCGGGTGTGGTAACACATGCCTGTAAGTACTTGGGAAGCTGAGACAGGTGGATGGCAGGTTAGAGGACAGCCTCTTCAATTTAGGGAGACCTTCAGCAACTTAGCAAGACCCCTTTTACTACATTACAATGTGAGACAATGGTACATCAATAAAAGTATACAAATAATAAGCCAGACATGGTGGCACACGACCATAATCCCAGTACTTGGGAGGTTGAGACGGGAGGATCACAGGTTGGAGGACAGCTTCAGCAACTTAGCAAGACCCTCAGCAACTTAGCTAGAACCCATTTCAAAATAAAAATAAAAAAAAAAGGGCTGGGGCTGTAGCACAGCAGTAGAATGTCCCTGGGTTCAATCCCCAGTACCAAAATAAATAAAAATAATAACCTTCAAGAGGTAGTATTAAGAGGAACAGGTTGGTACTTGGAAAAGTAGGTACACATTTTGTGCATATACACACACATCCGCAGGTGGATGTATTCAGAGTTTCTAGAAGGATACACTGTCCCAGGATACTGTTGACAGTAGTCCCTGCAAGAGAGACTTCCCATTTTATAATTCCCCTTGACATTATTTTTAAATTGCACTGTCAATTTTCCTCTTTATATTAAAGAAAAAAGTAGTCACATTGGCTGGACTAGGCTTCCGAGTTTGCATCCGTCTCCTCTCCTCCCCTCACCCCGTGATTCCACGGTGGGTCACAGCGACACTCTGTCCAGGGCACAACCTTGACAAACCAGGTCTGAAGGGGGGTTTTCTTGGAAATGGCTTTGTCAAGTGCTCTTTCTCATTCTTGTTCATTTCTCCCAAGAAATAAATAAGTCTCTGGTCCCCTGCAATTCAGAATGGAATTTGAACTTCTGGGACATTTTAAGTGAGTTTAAAAGGAGAGAGATAGAACCCACTCTAAGATGCGGGGCACTTCTTCCCACAAGAAAGCCAGCGTGCACACCTGCCCTCCACTTGGCATGCAGAAACTGCTTCACTGGGCAGAGCAGGTGGGTCCCCCATGCCAGACCCACCCCAGAACTCTTTCTTCTCTCTCTCTCTCTCTCTCTCTCTTTCTCTCATTCTCTCTCTCTCCTTTCCTTCTTTCTTGGTTCTGGGGGTTGAACCCAGGGGCATTCTACCTCTGAGCTATACCCCAGAACTATTTTATTTTTTATTTGAAAACAGGGTCTCACTAAGTGGCTGATAGCCTCGCTAAGTTGCTGAGGCTGGCCTCAAACCTGCCATCCTCCTGTTTCAGCCTCCCAAATACTGGGATTCCAGGCATGCACCACCACATGTGGCTCCCCAGAGCTAATTCAGTAACAATGCTCTCTTACCCCGTGAATCCAGCAGGTTGCTGGAAGATACTGGGGAACCTCCTCTATCGTGGTCTACTTTCACCCTATCTCTCACTTTATCAGAAAACTATTCATCCTTGTAAGAATAATGGCTAGATTAAAAAGAAAAGACCGGAGTTATTTATGTTTTGAAGGGGTGGGGGGAGGCAGGGATAGATAGAGCATGGTGCTATAAATAAAAAGAATGTGCTTTTCCCATCAGAATTAAATCGCAGTAAATTTGGACTCCTTAAGGCCTCTCTACTTAGCAAAAGAAAAAGAAAACTAGGAGAGGAACAGAAAGGTTGTTTATGGTCTTTTCAGTTGTTATTGGTTACTGTAAATAATCTTTTTGCTTGCAATCTGGGAATGTGTTGTCAACCCCCCCCCCCCAGTGTGACAAAATGTTTTATTGGGGAGAACTGGTGTGTTCTAGAAGGTGCTCAGGGAACTTGACATGCAAATTAGGCTCATGCCTTGTACCTTCGCAGGTGCAATTACCTCCCTGCCCACATCCGTCACAGGCACGCCACTTCTTTTAATATTTCCAAGCGGATGCCTCATAATGCATTTTCCCTCTAATACATACATAGAGGTCCTGTCTAATAGGAAGGGAGAGAGCATTTTTATCAGGGAGGGAGAGCTGCTGGCCCCAGGCAGCCAAATGACAGGGAGAAAGACAGAAGAGAAACTCTTTTAAATGAGACAGAGAGAAATCTAAACCCTAACCCTTCGCTGTCCTCCTAAATAGTAATTTCCAAGCTCATATTACGTCTCCTGTGCTGGTGAAGCTGATTAATCCTGGAAAGAGATTTAATGGGATTTTTGAATCCTATGGTTATAGCAGAAGGAGGCAGGGACATCCTCAGGATAAACATTTAGCATGTGCCAGAGTGTCTTAGAACAGGTAAAAGATGTATATATATATATATATATATATATATATATATATGTATGTATACATATATATATATATATATATATATATATATATATACAAAGATATATATATATGCATACATCTTTTACCTGTTCTAAGATATATATATATATATATAGAGAGAGAGAGAGAGAGAGAGAGAGAGACAGAGAGAGAGAGAGAGAGAGGAAGAGAAAGAGACATTTTAGATCTTCCTTTTTGCCCCAAATGTAAAGCATAATGTGAATCAACAGAAAACCTGATATTTACCAAAAGTTGATACACAAGAACAGGTTTAAATAAAATTTCCATTCAATTTCTGGGCCGGAAGCCCAGGGAATTAAAAAAAAATTAAAAGCACATGTGGGTCTTCACAGTGTGAATGCCGGATGGAGTTTTTATTGAATTTGGCCTCGACTGATTGTGGCATTATAAGCAATTCTACAGTTAAGCCTCAGCAGCCATTTAGATGGCAAATCCTTTTTTTAGGGTATTATAACTAAGAATAATAACTTCCTTTTTTCGATGGCACCTTTTATATCAAGGCACTTTAAAGTGTGAGATCATCTTCCCATTATTAAGATACCCCATCTGTGTTGGAATATAGAAGCTATTTCATGCCACCGATACCACATAACAGTTATTTGTTTGCTTGTTTATTGCGTAGCAAAGGGAAATAAAGAAAAACATCTACTAAGCCTGCAGACTGAAATTCTTAGGCAAAAGTGTAAATTGGAATAGAGCCAAGCTACTAAAACATGTCTATTTCTCTAAAAAGGGATGTGATTTTTTTTTCCCCTCCATGCCTGGAAAATAAGTCCCACGAGCAGCCACTCCATGCCTCTGGCTCAAAGTTCTAGTTCCTATCCCAGTGTGGAGACTCAGTTGTAGGCTACACGGAATTGGCATTTTATGTCCAGTGCTGGGCTGAGTAGTTCTGAGAGTCATGTTTTCTTTCTTTTTTTTTTTTTTTTTTTTTTT